>JADDOH010007023.1:0-129743 GCA_016648135.1 Agrypnia vestita | reverse complement strand
GGATATGGTGGCGGCGGTACCGGCGGTTATGGCACCGGTGGCGGTGGATATGGTGGCGGCGGCACCGGCGGTTACGGCACCGGTGGAGGTGGCGGTGGATATGGTGGCGGCGGTACCGGCGGTTACGGCACCGGTGGAGGTGGCAGTGCTGGTTACGGAGGTGGTTATGGCACCGGCGGTGGTTTTAGCGGTGGTGGTGGTGGTGGTGGTGGTGTTGGTGTCCCGTTATAAACACACTTATTGTGTCGGAAAATTCACGAAATGGCAGAATATTGTTAAAAAGATATATTTAAAATTAAAATTACATACCATTTTTCTAATTTAACCTAACTAACATACAGAGAATAAAACTGTTATCATCAAACACCTCTCCACGCAATAAGATTTTGTTCACAATATCAAACCATCTATGTACGTTTACCCCTGACTTTCCTTACTATACATAAATTGCTTATCAGATCTTAGCTGGTTTGTGTTGTCGATGATTTTCAGTAAATTAATACATATTTTTGAATTTGTAATGTTTTTCATCAGATAAATTGTATTCTAGAAAATTACACCCTGTTTTAATATCCTTTATTCTTGATCTACCATATCCTTCGCCATCCAAGATTATATTAAATATTTTCACGGGTAAAAGATGATGAATTATTTTTTGGGGGCACTTAATATTAAGATTTTTACTCACTTTCATCCTGGCTCTTGCCCCGAACAGTCGGGTTTATTCGTCTGGTTTTGGTCAGAATTTAAGAAAAAAGGCTCTTGAGAATGAATAGTGTTATTTATTTGAAAAGTCGGGAGTGTAAAAGTCCTTTTCAGATATATATAGATGGAAGATAACGACATTTTTAGGAAAATATATGTGTACGAAAATTAAGATAGAGACAGCAAAAAATTAATAAAAGACACTCGCCTTAAGGCAAAGAAAAAATCAATTGACAACCCAAACAAGATCCAGAAGTCAACTGCCGGCAGAAACCTTCAAAACGACAGTCACACCCCAATGGGAGGCCCCCTAAGGATCTTCCAGCGCAAAAACCCACACCCGAACAAAAGCCCTGAAGAGGGACAAATTCATCTCACCTTTAAGGGGGTCTGCATTCGTAACCGGACGCTGGCTTCAATTATTAGTCCTCCAAACAAATCCTCTCTTGCATCTTTCAGAATCCCACATTCTCTCTGCCTCACGCGACTGCAGACGTACCACGGTTCTAGGGCGAGTCCCAGGTCCAAGAGCTTGCTCCGGAACTCGACCCGAGACCATCTGCATCACATAGTGGTCCAGCACCAGAGGGCCCCCTGCTGTTTGCTTCCTCACCGCGACTACGAGTATAAAGGAGAAAGTCCACCTCCCATACTTGCAGTGTTCCACCTTTCTTGCCATACATCCAGAGTTATATCTGGTAACCTATCACATAATCTTCTGAACGTGCTGGTATCTGAGGGCTTGAGAATGTGACTGTGGTGTGTCGCTTTCAGGCCCTTCCTCAAACAGCAATGCGCAGCCATCCCCGAGACTAGGAGGTCAGCGGGTAGCACCTCAGCTAATACTGGGAGGGCAGCACAGGAGGCAGTACGCCCCCGCCAGTGTCAGCAGAGAACCCTTCTGACCCCTGTTTAGGGTGGAGACGACGACCGCGAACCTCAATCTGTGTGCCCAAACCTCCGCCGCATATGCGCGGAACGACAGTGGCCTCGCCTCGCCTGTGACGTCGTTCAACCTAGTCGAGATCCTCGCAGTTCTAGGTACTGAGCGATTACCAGCGAACAAGAACCCCGTCGTCTAGGTCGAGTGGCGTCACACACTGGACTGTCACCTGAAACGAAATTATTTTGGAAGCGCAAATTTAAAATCCTAAAATTTATTCACTTGTAGAGATATTTTAGTGATTTTTCAACAAACAGAGATGTTGGTACTTACCAAAAAGATAATTAGAAGAACTATTTATAAACGACTTTTTGCTATTTAAACTCTATTTCTTTATAACCAAATTAATTAATCAATTAGAAAGACATGCAAAAAAATCAAATCCATGAAAAAATATTTGGCTGCTACCGGGATTCGAACCATGGATCCCCTCCTATCCGGGGCAGGCGCGTTATAACAGCAGAATATTTTTTCCTGGATTTGATTTTTCAGCATGTCTTTCTAATAGATTGATTAATTTGGTTTTAAATTGCACTGAAATTTGTTCTGAAAAAATTGCAGCTTCACAATAAGAATGGGTTCTTGAATATTTCCCAAACTTTACCAATCACCCATCTACTTCTACGTCTTTTAATGTGACTTTCTCAGATATTCATTCTATTGAGATCACCAGTAATTCCGTAAAACACCTACTTTTAAAACTTGACTTATCAAAATCATCTGCACCCGACCACCTTCCTTCAAGTTTCCTTATAAGTTCTGCTAAGACTATATGACTGCCAATCGCTTTACTATTCAAAATATCTCTCCAAGAAAGCTCACTATTTATTAAATAAATTAAATTGAATTAAATGTATAGGCCGCCATCATCCGTTTCGTTTTGTTTTTCAATGATCATGTATTTTGTCTTATTTACATTTAGTTACAGACCATATCCATGCATTAACTACTCATTTGTACAAAAATACCTCCCACCGAGTCCTCTAGAACATTTTTAGAAGTATTTAAGGAGTTTAAATAACAATAATTACTCAAAGCTTCTAATCGTCTTTTGGAAACAAATCATTCTTTTGATATTAATAGCTGGATAAATTAGATATTTTGGAAATTAGAAAAAGTGTGAGTAAATTAAATATTCTAAAGAAGCGGTTATTTTTGCAAATAGTTACCTTTTAAATTTATTTTCACATTAGTTCTCAATGTATATATTTATTTTTTGATTTTTTTAACGTCTTTACTTTGATTTTTAATCTTTGTTTACATTGCATTTTGATGAATCGACCATTGACCCAGAAAAATATTGATATTTTAACGCAAAAGTGATTTTAGCAAAATCGTAAATTATATATTATTAATGTCTCACAGAGACGAAGCTGTTTATATGGGAAAGCTATGAAAATAAAAACTGGTCTAAAAAGCAGATTATGCAAATGATTAAAATGAATGTCACTTATACTTTAAAAAAAATAGCTTCATACTCTAGTCAAAAATAAATGTCTCCTTGCAAGCGGTGACATCTATACACTGGTTTATGAGGATGGCAAATGTCAACCGTAATGACGACAGCGTAAGAAGAGAATGTGAAATGTAATACATGGTTCATGCGGTGGTCAGTCGTAGGTGGAGTCGGTGAACGTTATATTGTGTAGAGAGATCACTTAAGCCAGCCATATGACAGGTCGTAAACATGTCCATACCTACTTTCCAATATAAGTAGCTTCATCTCTGTGAGACATTTTTTTATTTATTTAATTAATGATATATATAATATTTTATTACGAAGATACCTTTAAAATATTTACAATTAATTTTTTTTTGTATGTATAGTATAAACCTTACCAAAAAGAATTACTATTCTTGTGTGTGGTGAGGGATAACCACTTACAATCATATAGGTAGGTAATCTAATTTATTAGACAATGTGAAAGGTAATATATTATTTATCTAATATATCAAAAATCTTAATTAATAATACAATACAATACAGTCAAGTAAATAATAATGTAGAATAAGTAGTCAAAAGAGACCAAACAATCACAAAAGTCAATTCTACATACATATTTTTCGATTGGGACTAATCAGTGTTGCCGCATAAGAAAAGAACAATATTATTTTAATTCGATTTTTGTGCCAACGTGACGTCACGAATATCGAACAGTGCAATAACAATTGCCAATGAAGTATTAAAATTTTGCGAAGCTGAAAATGCAAATAATGTACCGATATTACCGTCTGACAGGTTGACAGATAGAGCGGCCGCCATTACATTTCTTATTTCTTTAGTGCTGTCCGACCAAATTTCTATTTAAGGCTCCGACACCGATTACCGGACATTCTGTACATTATGTATTGTGTAATAAATTTACACCCTGGAAACTTATGTTACGCGACAGGGACGCCCTCCCTCGCACGCCAATTTATACTGGTACGTCTATACCTACCGGAGTTTTCGAATTATCAGGGTTAATCAACTATGAAATTAACATTTTTTGACTTGTGTCTCAAAAATTTCTATTGATGACGAATTTCGAATTATCATTTTTTTGTATATATGTATGTATATATGTTTAATTTCTTCCCATTTATTACCAGTCCTTCTTCTACTTCATTTAAAGCCTCTTCAAACACGTTTATGCATGCATTGGTGAAGGAATATGACTCTCTCTTGATCTTCTCCTTATTTTTACTTTTTCGGTTAATTGGAATTCTAACCTTCGCAAATGCTTTTTTACGCTAATGTAGGTTTCCTATTTTTCACATATATTTATCAGTACTGCGCAATAGCTTACATAAATATTGTAATATAGATTTCGCATTATTTTCCGCGATTATGCCGTTTTGGGTTAGTTCTTATCAAAGAACTTTCAGTTGTTTAAGGGAGTTGGTACAAGTTTTTGTTACATTTTTAACATAAATTAAGTTACATGATAGACGAAATCTTATTGCAAAAGGTGATTAATGAAAATAAAAAATAAATTAAAATAAATTGAATCACTTACAAATATCTACGGAAATTTTTATCTTTATATATATGTTGCATATAATAAATTGGTGGGAGTTGATCCCTAGGACTGTATCCGCTGTTTTCTTGGTTTGAGACGCAACCCGAAAGGATTAAAGGAAGAAATCGAAAGGAATCTGGCCTTACCTCACTTTTCTTGATGAGTAGAACGCCTGTACGCTAGGGATGGGTCGTCGACGTATTTACCGTCGACGAAACGAGACCGTCCACGTCCGTTCATCGACGAGACGATCAACTAGTTGAATTCGTCAACTAGTTGACGCGTCAACTTCGTTACGCGGACGTCGCGGACGTTCTATCTAAACATCGAGACGATGGTCAACTGTCTACGGTTCGACGCGACGCTGCTCGACGGCTCAACCGTTGGATATTTTTATTACGTTAATTTTTAAAATTTACAGAAGTTCGAAGGAATATAGTTTCGGGGAAAGTAAAACCGCTACTTGTGCTTATATGTAAAAAGAAATATTGTATTATTTATTTGTTTACGCACATTATAGGCTTTTACATATTGTTTTATATACTTTTTTTTTTTTTTTTTAAAAATAGAGATGTGAACACGGAATATTCTTACTATTTTCAAACTAAGCTAAACGCTTGTGCTATGAAAATAGGACTAACTTGCTAGTCTGGAGTGAGGTTCGAACCCGCAACCTTTGGATCACGAGGCCAGTGTCCTAACCACAAGACCAACAAGCTACTCTTCTTACTTCTTTCTATATATAATAAAGAAAGAAGTAGGTATACACAACAATATCAGGTCGCACGTGCACATCGTAAAAAATCAAGTAAAAAATAATAGATAATAGCTTATTAAGCCTATCCTCGCCCTACGCATGCATTCAAATTTCAAGTCTCTGTCATAGTTCGTGTACACAGATCTGCACTCTATGGCCATGTACTTTAGAGTTAAAATGAAATTACCCATCGAGCCGTCTATGCCGTCTACAAGTCGACAGCGAGAGATGGGAGAGAAATAAACGGAGACGTTTTGTCTTGCTCTCACTCGTTGCTTTGCATTACGTTGAATCTCGAATCGTCCACCGACCACAGCGTCCGCCGTCCACCGCCTACGAATTCAACTAGTCCATGCTATAAACGTAAACCGTCGACGCGTCGATGCAACGTCAACGGTTGATTTCAACTAGTCCGTCCATTCAACGCCCATCCCTACTGTACGCCCTTCCTCGACTTTTGCCGCGAGAAGGAGGATGTATCAACTTCGTCTGGAAGCAGGGATCGCGCACTTATTCTGCTCGAAATCGATGTATATTCGGAGTATTGAAGCGGCGCGGTGGTTATCCCGTCGTTCAGAGAAGACTCCCGGTCTTTGGCGATCTCGTTCGCAGCTGGCTTGGCCAGAGTGGAACGGATATACAGAGCAGGAAGGGGGAAGAGAGATGGAGATATGGAAACGCAGGGACGATTGCGCATAAAATCAAAACGACAACATATCGGCGTCAACAATATACGTTATCCATTTTTTCCCGTAAGAAGCGACGAATACTAAAAAGTAAACGAGGATAGCCTGCTTTTTTATTTGTTTTATTAAAAACATTTGAAATAAACTTAATATTGTCACGAACTTTCACATTTCGCGCTAATTATCACAAGAACCTTCGCTACACTTTTGTCCATCGCCAGATCGTTCCACTCAGTTTCGCACGTAAGTAGCCACTCGCACCCTTTGTGTATCGCTTGTTTTTTGTCTCTGGTCACTCGCGTTGCGGCTGTCAAGACAACTCTGGCAGCGCGCGCACTTGTCATCGTTTTTATACGTAAATGTTGGTTCGCGAATGTTCGACCGGTTTCTCTATATTCTATTTTGGTTTCTTCGAGAATAGTGTACTTAAATAACTGGTAGCTCAGTAACCCCTTCCTCCCCCGTACTATACAACTTCAACCTCAACAAATATTTTTTCACCCTAGGAACAATAATTCCCTGCACAGTGATTTCAGATCCAAGGTCGCAAATACTTAAGTCAAGAATACGAACAAATAATTCATCTTACCATCATGCCGTTTTCCGCAAGATTAGGCAGATAGAAAAGAACGCCACCATTTTCGTAACCTCTACGTTCGCGCTCTATGTTTCTAATCTACTACTACTACTGTACTATACAAATCCGTTTATCTGATCATGAAACGTCTTTTACGTTTTTGTTCACACTTTCTACATAAAAAACATCCCAGCCACCCATTTTGAAGTTATTTTTAAACTTCTTTAGATGCGTTCGAAGTAAAATTTTAGTTATGCAACGAATAGTTATGCCGCTATATATAAAGTTATTTATGACATTAAATGTCGCCGCTGCGCTGAATGACAGAACAGGAGTCTATAATCTGCGGATGTCTCTTCAGCTGTCAGTTCTTGCTGCTGGTTCGTTATCACGATAGTTAAATAATTATGCATTTCGTTGTACTATTGCGGTTGGGCTGTGATAATTGTTGCCTATTTTTTTTTCTATGTATGCCAAATAATTAACGCGGGTACACGCACCCATTTTTTTAAATTGTTTTAATTAACAGATCTACATTATGTACTATTTTTTCTTTCTTTGCTATACCGAACAGTGAAGTGGGACCCACCACAGACCCAGGGCCGTTCAAGCGCGGATCCAGGGGGGGGGTCATGGGGGTCATGACCCCCCCTGGGCTGGGTCCAGGACCTAGGTGGACCACTAATTAAAATACTCATACTCACATTCAGTCACTTACTAACATTTTTATTTTTCAGGTACTATTGTATCTTTAAGCAGAATACTGCAATCGAACTCGATTGATTTAAAGAAAGCTGCGGACGCTATTAATGATACTTTAAATGTTCTACAAAATAAAAGAGAAAATGCGGACGTAATTTACCGATAGCATTTTGAAGAGGCTAAAGAAGTAGCTGAGCAGCTAGACGTAGAAATTAAATGTCCCATAATAGTGTCAAAACAAATACATAGGACCAATAACCAACCTGCTCAATCTGCTGAACAGTATTTCCGCAGAGCCATATACACTAGGCTGTCCCGATAAAAAAAATTTTGACTTATATTAACACAAGACCTCTCAAAACTTGCATAATTGAGCGTAAATTACGAAAATAATTTTAAAAATAAAATAAAACTATATCTTTAAGGTTCTACCGATCTACAAAGTTCTGAAAAATTGTCATTTTTATGGTGATATTTCGATATCCTCAATTTTGGCTCCTGAACTAAATACAAAAAAATATTTACTTTTTATTCTATTTAATGCACTTCATTTGAATCTTGTTCATGTCTAAAACCTAAGAAAGTTTACATCAATGAGAGAAGTTTTTGTTGGATCAAATAAATGGTAGGAAAATGGTTATAAGCGGTTTTGATAAGAAAAAAACGGCTAGATTAATTAAACGACAGCAGAGATAAATTTTAGAGTCAATAAGGGTAACAAAAATTCGTGTTTTACTCAAGAAACCGATTATGTCTCAGCAAATTGTGATGAAGATTCAGTGCATGAATCTTCCCCAGAAACGTATCCGATAACAGAGTTATCCCTAACAAACTCGCCCTCGACAGAGACACCATTGACTTCAACGGCAAATTGGAATACATTGCCTTTGCCGACAGTTGCTAAAATCTGTGATAGATACGGTTTATCCACCCAATCTGCAGCTGCTGTTGCTTCTGCGGTTTTGACTGACGTCGGATTGGTTTCTACCGAAGATTTAACTTTGGTTATTGATAAAAATAAGATCTACAGAGATGTATATAAAGCCCGGAAGCTTCAAAAGATATTGGAGGTATTGTTATAAAAAGCATTTACTTTGATGGACGAAAAGACCATCGCAAAGAAGTTTTAGAAGACCACATCTCAATTTTAGCACAGTCTGGATAAATTTATTTGGGACAAACAATACCGAAAGACGTGGCACTGCAAAGGGAATTCTTACTTCGATCACAACTTTAGTAGAGGGTCGAGGTTGGAATTAAGATGACGTGATTTGCGTTGAATGTGACGGAACTGCAACTAAAACCGATTGGAAGGGTTCAATTCAATATTTAGAGGAGTATTTGCAGAGACCGTTACAATGGTGTGTTTGTATGCTTTCTCCTTTGTCATTTATTCTTGACCTTAGATGGTTGCACTTCGGGTCCTAGTGAATATAACAGACGCCTCACAAAGTGTAACTGACGTTACTTCTAGAGATGGCTTTATAGAACCAGGATGCGATCTCGAGCAGAAATGCCAAATTTTGGACACAAAATTAATTTTAAATTTTTAGTTTTTGTCATTGATTATAATCTATATTTTGTTTATTTTATTTTCTTGTGCTTTTTTTTATTAATTTCAATACTAAAATACCTTTTAAATATAATTTTTTTTATTATTTTAGGCAAACGGTTTAACTCTTTAAAAACGTAAAATTTACAAAACTTCAAAGCTCGGTAGAGCCTTCAAGATGAAAAACAATTCTATTGTTTGTTACCTTTTTCGCAATTTGTGTAAAACTGTGAAACAACTAGCAACCGATTGATTGTTACTAGATAATACTCCAGTTTCTGTCGTTGTAAACGAATATCGGCTGTGGATGGTGAAGTGGTAGCGGAGTCAGGACATACCGCAGTCGATTTCCGACCTTATTTTAAATTGCGATATTGTGATGTATCCTAATATAAGAACATTTTTATATATTACGGCTACACTACCTGTTAGTGTAGCGACAGCGGAAAGATCTTTCTCTACGTTGCGAAGAATCAAATCGTGGCTAAGAGCTTCAATGGTTGAAGAACGTCTAACCGGACTGCCACTTCTCCACGTCCATAAAAACGCACCCATTGGAGTAGATGAAGTGATAACGCGTTTCGGGAGAAGACGTAAAAGAAAAATTGACTTTGTTATTTAAATATAGGTAGGTATTTTTAAGTACAGTAGGTAGTTAGAATTTATTAATAATATACCTACGTTTTACTTGTAAGTATCTATTATTATCAAAATTAAATTATAACTTCTTGTAACTTGACCACGACTATGTGACCCCCCCCTGGCGCCAAAGCTGGATCCGCTCTTGGGGCTGTTCTACGAGCAAAAGCTCCCGTATCGGCCCTACACTTTCGCCATCCAGTTTGGCATTGTTTTAATGCTAAAGCAGCTTCCTCGCTACGCCGCTGCTATACCGAACACGTATTTTTCACCACTTTTCAAACAGGGCGCGAGAATATTGGGTCAAATTTAATTTTATTCGGAGTTGTGCAAAATGAGATTGTCGCCTTAAGCCATGGAATATTGAAAAGATTGCTATTGAGCAACTCTCGTCAGGTTTTCGCAATAGAACCAAGTACCGAGATGAAGGTTATTGCGGCAACTCTTCTTATGCTAGTAGCTGCAAGCCAAGCTCAACAAACCGTAAGTTTAAATAGTAAAAATAAAATTAAAATAATTATTATTTGAAAATGATTAATTTTCAAATCTCGTGAGCAAATAATATTATGTATTGTATTTTGCATGAAAAGGGAAGGAAGCATGCCCAAAACCTATTAAAAGCCATGATATAAACTAAATTTGAAAAATACTAATCCTACAAGAACATTTACTTTCATCTTTTTAAATACTTTTAATTGTTTTATTTTATTTTATTAAATATCCTATTCACATCATTTTCTTTCCTTCGTCTATAACAGAATTAATTAACACCATTATTAAATTGTAAACATTTAATTATTACTATTACTCAATTTTAATTGGCAATAAGATTGATTCACAAGTGTTATATAAATACTAAATATTCATGAACATTATACTACTGGAAGAGCACTATCTGCTATAATACAGTAAACTACTAGTGTAGCAGGCAGGGCGTCAAATCAATTGAGTGTTTACTTGCTGCCAAGACTCTCAGCATCAATAAAAAAAGTTTAATTTAATTTTGTAATCACTGTAAAATTGTAAACATTTGGAACATTGAATAAACATTGAACATTTTATATACAGAGCCGAATTCGATTCTTATTGTCTAATGCATGACTTTGGCTAACCAACTTGACGAAGCCTTATATCGAGGAAGATAACACAATTGATTATAATTGCGTATTATTAAACTATATGAATCATGAATTTGCATTTTTTTTTCAATCAATACAGCTCTGTTGATATATTTAAAGCTCGAACACTATATACATCTTCCTATTCTTCTTCTCCTTCCCTCTGCTGCTGGATGTAGGCCTCTTCCATTTTTCTTCACTTATCTCTGTTTCTCCCTCTTCGCATCCAGGTTGCTGGACTATGTCATAAGACCACCTTTTGGGAGGTCTTCCGACGCTTTTATTTTTTTCTGTTTTTCATATAAAAGACAAATCTGCTTATCTGTTCTATAGTCTGCCTACATACTTAATCTATTATTCATTGTATTTATCTTGCTAACATTCTTATTTTTTTATTTATTTATTACTTCAAGAATCATTAAATCGCATTACATTTATACATTAAATTTATTTTCTTCAAAAAGAGCAGTATGATTTTGTGGTGACTGATTATTTATGTAATTAATAAAAATATATTTTGTTTTTCCCTCTTATATATTAAAAATATCAACATATTTCAGTGTCAATGGTCCCTTCGTCCCGGTAAAATGTATACTACTAACTAATAAATAAAAAATAAAAAATAATTAAGAATAATGTTAATTGAAAATTGATTACTAGAAATTACCAAAACCTTTTTACAAATAGTTGTCTTTTGAATTTATTTTCATTTTGGTACTTAATTATTTATTAATTGGTTGTTGCCTGTCAAGAAAGAAAAAAAAACAAGAAGAAAAAAAACAAAATTAAGAAATAAAATAAAAATTTACTATAAAAAAGTTACGGACGTTACACAAAGTTACGATGGACGGACGGACGGACAGACAACGAAATTATTATAATAAGGATAGGATGGAATTTTATTCATTACCCATAAATTATTTTTGGTACGTCGATTTTTTATTTGTTTGTATACATTGTATCCTGACGAAGGTACTATTGGCCCTGAAACATGTTGATATTTTCAGTATATGAAGTGGTGAAAACAAAGTATACATAAGTATACATACATTATTGTTAATTACAATCAACATTTCAATCAATAGCGTTGTTCGATTTTCCCCGCTTGCTGTTTGTTTTGTAATTTTAACTGTTCAGTAACAGACAAACACTTTCTAGACGGATGTGAAGTACGGGGACTCCAACGGCCTGGCGAGTGAGATCTTGAAGACTGCCGTTCGCAAGTTGACCAGAGGTGTAACCAAAGACACTGTCCGGTCCTTTGACTCGGCCAAGTGCGCCGAGTGCATCGCCAACAGCGGCGACGACTACGACAAGGCCTGCGCGGACACCTGCAAGAACGTCGTCAGGAGGACCAAGAACGAATACATCTCCAGCAAGAACCCCCTGTACGACCGGTACAGAACCAAGGACTGCCTCAACTGCGTGGTCAGGAACAACAGGGTACTCGAGCCGCCCGACGCTGACAACGACGCTCCCAGCGCGGTAGACCACCATTGCAGCGTCAGCTGTTGCTACTACAACTGCAGCCGCAAGTGCAGGACCAAGGACCTGGACAGAATCCTGGCGAAGCTCGTGACCAAAGAAAAGGACGAATATTTGAAAACAGAATTTGATTTCTCAACAGGGTCTACCAACGAAAACAGACGATACGCCATTTTCGGACAAGTGAGACCATAATCGCGTAAACTTTGAAAATCTTTGATGGAAGGAGCGGAATGAAGTTTCTTCTTATTCAGTCAATAAAAATATCTTTATATGAAAATTTTCCTAACGTCATTTTTATTTAATTAGTCAAGCCAAAAATAAAACAAGGAACATCAATCTTAATTCTAAACAAAATCTTAAAAACGGGCAAAAATAGAGAAAGCCCCGTATAGACAACTATAAAAAAAGGCGGCCCTCATAGTCCAGTGAGCATGGCACTGGCTTCTCATACAGAGGGTTCCGGGTTTGATTCCCGGTGAAGTCAAAATAATTCCATGTGATTTGCTCAAGTCTGGGTGTTTTGTGATATGCTTCGCTTCTGTAGAAAAAACAAAACGCCGTATTTTATTCTGTATTGGCACACCACTTTTACCTGATCCATTTCCATACATTTTTTTACTCATACTATGATTTGAAACGATTGTTGAAACTTTTAACTGGGCCACCCTTCAAAATTTAATTACGATTATTATGTTTTCTTTAGCATCCTCTCCGCTCATGCTGTTCCACATGACCAAACCATCTCAACAACTCTCCTTTTATTTAAGAGTTAAGGTTGTTATTACGGTCGTACATATTTAACTATAAATGGTTACGGATATTTTATACGAACCGTTTGTTTTTCCGAGAAACAATTCTCGACGTTTCGCTGAAGTCGTATTCAACGTCATGTTCGTGATGTTGAATACGACTTCAAAGAAACTTCGAGAAATGTTTCTCGGAAAAATATACGGTTCGTATAAAATATCCGTAACCATTTACAGTTAAATATGGGAATTATAGTCACCCTATAAAATTTATAGTGCAAATAGAATAACAAATTTCTCGAAATACAATCATTTTTACGATGTGGTACAATTAAGCATGATGTACTACCAAGTGGTACGCGAGCCAAAAAAGATTCTTAAACCGCTACAAAAAATCTAGATGCTTCTGCCGCTTCCTTCTTTATCATATAAGTAAATAGATTTTCCACGCATGTTAGCATATATGACAGCATATGTGACGCGTTATCTGGCTCATAAACTCTAACCTCACTTATTTTCTTCCTTGCCTGCGTTCTTGCAGGACTTGATTCCCAATTATATGCAACTCTCGTCCAACCCTTGCCACGGGTCTTCTTCATATCCCCGTCCAGCGCACCTGCAGGCCCTTTAACTTCTCCTGGCCAATCACTGCAAAATTTCTCCATGTCACCATTTATAAGGCAATCTGTCCACGTAAGCTGCATATTCCCACTTCTAATTGCTGACAGTTGACCTCTCAAGGACATGCCAGATATTGCTATTTCGAGACTTTATATTTGTGTTCCATATTTATGGGCAAAATACACTGGTCTAACCTAACCTAACCTCAATTTTTCATGACTGTATGACGTGACTAAGAACACAAAAGACCAAGATTATTATTAGCCTAATTGACCATTTTTTTATAAAGATTATGTTCATTTCACGAGTTCATTATTTGAAAACTGTTAGTGCGATAACGCATTTAAATTAATAAATAAATAAAAATTTGTTTCTTTCATTTCATATCTGTTTCGAAAATCTCATACCCTGAGTTTCTTGTGAATATTTCATTTCGCGAATTTAAAATAAAAACGTAACATTCTAAATATAGAATAATTCATGTCGTGCTTTCATAACATTCGTAAAAAATCTTTTCACTTGTATTGATACAGCCTATATTTGATTACCATATCTGCAACCTACTCCATAATAAATAAATAAATATAAATTATTATTGTTAAAGGAAACACATTCTTATTGTGAAGTTACAATTTCAGAACAAAGTTCTGTGAATTATTAAACAATTTTTATTAATCAATTAGAAAAAACATACAGAAAAAATCAAATTAACGAAAAAATATTTTAAATGCCACCGGGACTCAAACCACGGACCTCCATTCCATCCGGGGATGGCGCGTTATCCAATTTCGCCACGGCACTCTGTATAACTTAACTCACCCAATATAACTTTATTCCAGTATGTGGGGAGGTTTTTGCAGTCACACACATTCCACATAAGACGCTATACATTAAATTATCATACGTGCGATATACAGAAATATAAGATAATTTAAATATATTAATAGAAATTGTCACAAGCAAGGTACATATTGGGTAAGATATGGTTAATTTCCAATTTTTATTAAAAATTTATAAGAAAATGAAAACGTCTTTCTAGTCAAAGTTATAATGGATCTTATTAGTTTTGGTATTTCTCTTTAAGGAAAAAATATTCGCTGAATTTGCAGCCCTTAAGATAGTGAAGTATTGAAGGTTTAAAAAAACTACTTATGTACTACTTACAATACCACGTCATAGTAACGGTTTTTGTTAAACCAGTTTACCGAATAACCAGTAAATATATTTAGAATTTTGGTAAATTACAAAATCCATAGCTGTAGGTTGACACCACATATGTAGGTGACATTTTTTTATACAAAATAATGGTAAGTATGTCAAATATTCGAAAATATTAATTTCTAACATTTCAAAGTTTAGTTATAGTTACCTATAGTTACTGAAATAGCATTTTTTACAGTTAAGTGAAATTATATTTTAAAATTAAAATATAATTCGATGACATTTACAGTGGGCAGGATAGGAGAACTGTTGTTTCTTGATTTGTAGTTAAGTATATCTAAAAATTCCTAATCGGACGTATTATTCCTACAAATAAATATGCATAAGTCCTGATAAATGTACTTATCTAGTAGGGTAAACTTTATGAGATCATAAAAAAATAATACTTATTAATTTTAATTATACACACATAGGTACAAGTGCGTCGATTTTTCGAAAAAAAATTAATAATTTATGAAGTTGCGATACAAATATATTTTGTCAATAAATTAATTAAATAAGGTAAATTATTTAGAAAGGTTCAGAAAAAATCAAATAATGTGTGATTTGTTAATAAATGACAACATTTTTGTGTAATGAACTGGATGTACTGGATGTAACTGGATGTAACTGGATTAACGTCATCTAGCAAATAGTGAATACAAAGATGATCGCCTTCAACAGAAATTAATAGATGTCTCAATAATAAATGTTATTTTTTTAGTGTAAAAAAATATATGTTATGTCACCGTGGTGCAACTGGGCAAGGAGTCGAGTATTTTTTGTTTGATAAACCGTGTATATTTTTCTAATCTATTTTATTGTGCGTATATTTTTCTAATCTATTTATTTTTTTCTTATTTATTTACTGAAGTCATAGAGAGCTTTTGAAGTAGGTATGTAATAAAGTTACAAGAATTTTTCATAAACATTAAACACACTTTTAAAATAAAATAAAAAAATAAAAAATTAACAGACATAAAACATATTCAAGAGAAATGAAAAAACATTAAAACACTTTAAATAAATATACAAAAACAACGATTAATATAAAAGCAAACAGTAATAATTAAAAATTTGAAAAAATATTAATTAAATAAAATAAGTGTAATTAAATCAGTGAACGAGATAAATAAGATAGGAAAATAAAGTAAACCAAAAAAACAATAGATTGAAATAAAACATTTAAAAAAAGAAATTATCATTAAAACACTTAAAAAAGAATAAAAAGTAATAATTGATTTATCTCGTTTATTTTAAATAATTAATCTGCAGTATTTCACAAATCCCAGTAAATTTCTTTAAACGACGTATAAGACATTACAGAACAGAGTTGAGATAATTTACTAAGTAATATCAGAAAATTTACAGTACATTGCATGTTAAAAACTACCGTGCGAATACAGAAGTGCGTAGATTCTAAGTTCAATAATGAAGTCTGGCTACGTGTCACCCTGGCGTTCGATAGCCCGATAGCCCTGGCGTTCCAAAGCGAGTAAGTAGTGCCAGTGTTTTTCACGGAAAGCATGTATTACATGTTCTAATAACTTTGTGTCTAGACCGCCTAATCTACCTACTACTACAACTGCACCAGGTCTAGTAGTTTTGACACTTTTACGAACTACATATTGTTATTAACATCTGAATGATTAATATTAATACACGAATCAGATGGGTAAAAAATTCTAGAAAAAAAACCCTCCAGGAATCGATGTTTTATAAACATTTACAATTTCACTTTTAAACTGAGCCTACCTATCTAAAAATCGAAGGCACACTCGATAGATACTTATCCTTTCCCGGAACTTTTTTAGCAGTGCATGGTCAAACCGTTATTATAACCGTTTACGTATGATACAGTTATTTCACTTTTCATATTCAGAAAGGAAAATATTCAGTTCAGTAATACTATATATATAATATAAGGCATCCGGGCCTGCTTTTAACCATCGTCGAGGGAAATGTTGAAGGCAACAATCGTAGAGGCCGCCCGAGATTAAGCTACGTAGACCAGATTATCGGAGATGTGCGCTGTAGCACCTACCAAGAGATGAAGAGGCTGGCAGGTGACAGAGAGGAGTGGAGAGGGCGAGTGCTTGTTGCAGACCAAACCTAGGATTGCGACCCAAAAAAAAATACTGTCTTACAGATTTAAGAAACACAATTTATGCGCGAAAACAAGTAGAACAGAAGAAGCATTGGTATGAAACTGTGTACAAAAACAGTTGAAAATAAAAACTAGATTACGGCGGCTAAATCCAAGATAATGGTCCCATTGCATATACAACGAAAATGATTATTTCACTATATTATTGAATGTGCTAATAACAAAATGAAAGATAATTTACGTTTAAAAAGTAAGTATTAAGTAAGATATTCCACTTGAAAGTTTCGAAAAATGCACTGCATATTTAGGCGTTTCATAGGCAATATATGAGGTTAGGTTAGGTTATTAGGTTTGGTTAGGTTAGGTTAGGTTATTAGGTTTGGTTTGTTTTTTAGATTACGATTATTTTAGTTAAATTAAATTAACAGGTATTGAAATGACAATACAATGAAAATAAGTATTTCATTATATAGTGAAATACTTATTTTCATTGTATGAACAACGGGACCATAGTCTTGGATTATTCCGTTACGGCTTAAATTTGAAAATGTCTTTTCATAAGTTGAGGATTATTTAATTAATATTTTGTTCCCAGAATCGTTAGTAATGCACAACTTTTTTGTATGCTCTGCACGGCACTGGGAGGCAGCAACAAAGGAACTGAACATTACTCTTTTTTCCACGTGTACCGTGACACGTGCAGGTCTAGGCGACATAAACCTCCGCCGTTAAGTGTAAATGGAAAAATGGCGTCCGTGAGACAGCCGTAAAGCCTTCTGGGCTGACTAAATCTTCTTTAACTATGCGGACGCTGGGCGACAAATGAGATACCTTAACCGGTCGGATGCCGCGCATTTTCGCGCACGATCGCTGTTTTTTAGACACTTTTTTGTGATGGTTATATTCATGTAAAAATCAACAATAATCGCTAAAAAGTTGCAGTTTCTGGTTTCTCAATATATAGACTTCAATAATTACTCTCAGAACGCACATGTTTATCGAATAAAACCATGGAAACAATGACACTAAAGATATTGTATTTCAATATTTTCGTTCTAAATATATCAAAGAATATAAAAATACTTCATTTTTACACTTTTTTTATTTAAAAATAATATTTTTTTAACAGATAAATAACACAACTAATGTGCGGTTTAAAGACGACATTTGGAATGATTTTTTGTCCAGTTTGCGCGGCAAATGAGGTTACTTGATAAATAGAACTCGTTCATTCATTCAAAAACTTGTGATATATATCAATGATAAGCTTTAAAAACTCATAAACGCAGGTAAAATAGGCCGAATTCGCATAGGGAGCGCAGATCTGCGCTCTGGCACCCGACCGGTTAACCAGTAATTCCCTTTTGACTCCGTAGCACGCGATGAAATTTCAACTCAACATCAATAACTTAACAAATATCGAAATCGTAACATTTTTACATAGTCTAGCAAAGGGCGAAATAAAAACCCCAGGGACATCACATTACAAAAAAATTCCAGCAACACTACACTAGAACATCTCAAAATAATCACATCATTCATACTAAAACAAAAGCATGACAATTGAGTCCATCTGTCTTAACGTTCTGAATATAAAACAAATACATGCTAAGACAAAATTTTACAGCAATTTAAAAACTCAAAACCAAACAATATAATACGAAAGGCACTAAAATGGATATTAGAAATTTACCAACATTTAACACAACTTTCAAAAAAATCATATTTATTTTGCAATAAAGCTAACTTTCTCCAACCCTGAGAAATATTGAAAAGATTGACGAGTTTAAAAAAGATAAAAGTATGGCTAAATGAGATTTATACAGACAAATTAAAAAGTAAACTAAAAACGACACAGGAATTTAAAAAAAAATATATTAAAAAACTGGTTCGCCTCAGCACAGGAACCCCTAGTAAGAAGAACTAAGAACAAAAAAACTAACAACAACCTCGCATTTACTATTAAATTATCTATGTTTATTTGTATCTACTAAATAGATGCTAATAAAAAATTTTAAAAAACCTAATTGACTGAAACTTTACAGGGTGTCTCATAGCTAGAAACAAAAACTTTACGGATGGATTCCTGTTTTGATAATGAGTTGAAAATCTTCAAGCAACCATGACCTAATATCAATAATTATGGAGATATGCAGTATCAAAGTTTGCATATTTTATTCAATATTTCTGACTTATATTTTTCCAAAAGTTGAACTGTCTTTACAGGAACTTATACCATTATGAAAAAATTCCTTCGCTTCAATACAACTCAAATAAAATTATAAAAACCTTGTAAAAAATTATATTTTCAATTTTTGCAAGTCTTTTATCATATATTCAACTTGTATTAAAGCGAATGAATTTTTTGTAATTCATATAAGTTATTATAATGCTAGTTTACCTTTTTTCAATAAAATAAATCAGAAATATTGAAAAAAATGCAATTGTTAATTGAATATCTCCGTACCTATTGATATTAGGTCATGGTTGCTTGAACATTTTCGACTCATTGTCAATGCCGGAATCCATCCATAAAGTTTTTGCTACTAGCTATGAGACTTCCTGACACCACACAAACAAAGCAACTAAATTTTAAAAACTAAGAAGCACACAAACATAATAAAAACGAACTATTTTTATAATTTAAAAAAATATTGATATTTCATAATTATTGTTAAATGAAACATTAATAGAATCCTCTGGATTCTCAAATATTATATTTCGACGTACTTACAATAAATCCAAAGTCTACAAAAGCGTATAAATATACATATATATCTTACCTAAAAATAAAATTAATAAAAAACAATGAATATTAACAAACTGTATACTCTTAAATACCGGCTAATACTTATTAACTAACATCATGGTGACCATAAAGTACCAATAATGAAGAACTACAATCTAAGACAAGTATCACTTTGAAAATAATAGTTATATTTTACAAAGATGTAATCATTTGTTTCGAGAGAGAACTTTTCAGGTAAAAATACCAACGTAGACAAAAAAAATTATCTCCTTGTAAAAAATACCCTATTTCTACCAAAATTTCAAGCACCCAGGTGTAACCTCTTAACATATTTTTTTTAATAATGAGAAGAGTGATTAAACAGAATTGTATAAAATATTAAAAATTCATATTTAATTAAACAGTAGCAATGTGCAAAGTACACTAATCTTAAGAGTCGTAGGTTAATTATTAATTATTAATTATAATAATATATTATTAATTATTATAATATTAATTATTAATTTATACTCAGTATTTCTAAAAATTTGTCATCACGGTAATAAGAGTGTATTTCAAAAACGCCAAAAACTATTTGTAGATTTATCTCTGACGTCATAAGAATCATAAATCGATTACGAGTATCGTTATTGACATTTTTATATGCATTTTTATACCTGCTCGTTTGTTTCCAAGCCGCTGATGAAGTTATAAAATCTGTAGTTACATACCATACACGTGTGACTGGTACTATTTTCAAATGTCTTGTTGCACAATCCCCGGATGAAACAACTAGTCTAAATAGATGCTGGACTGAATGTGGGACCCGATGGCCCGAATTTTACCAGAAATCTTAGGTGGCGTGTGTTGCCTTTAAAATTTTAGAAAAAACATGAAAACTTTACTTAATATTTTTATATTGTTATATTTTTATTATATTTTATTAAAGTACTGGATACTATGTTAAAGATGGCTCACGGTCACAAATACTTCGGTACAATTACGTTCCGTTGTTTTAATATAAGAAGAAAAGAACACGTAATATGTCTTCATAATAATAATTTCTCCAAATTCGCAAATCATTTGGAGACAGCAGGCACGTGCAGTGAGTACCTTGAAGCATGACTTTTACGCGGAAATAAAATTTGGAAAAAACGTCGAAAAACATATTTATGTCTATATTATGTACCTAAAATATGAATAAGATGTTAATCAATGTGAGAGGAATATTATGAGATATATCGTTTGCTTCGATTTTTTTTTCAAAATATATGCTTACGTAAATGTCATGTTCTAACATACTCACTGCACGCCCTTGGGAGACAGGCCACACTTTTGAAAAAGAAAACGACTTCAAAATTTTACAAACCAAATAAGAGGCCTTAGGTTAGATAATTTAGAAATCCCTCAACACCAAATCTAATATAATCAACAACCAATTTAATTCAACGAATAATCCATTGTTTGGGGGTATATAAGCAAAGGCAGTTTACTTACATTTTTTTTACCTATATTACCTGCTATCTGCCAAAATCCCCGAAGTCAAATGCCATAATATCCAAACCAAGTTACCTACTTGTGGTAACTGATCATCCTTGGTTGGGAAGAGAGGAATATCCTAAATCCGTATTTATTTAAATGTTTATTTGTAATTTATAACAGTTTATAGAATCATTTAAAGAAACAATTTGATTTAATATATCTGCATAACATTTAAAAAGAACAATTTTTATATTTTTAAAAAACATATAAAGGCGTAGTATCAAAAAATTTTAAAAATTTACGGTTTACACAATTACCGTATCCACCTTTCTTTTTTAATATATGAAACAATGTGTGATACCTTGGCGATCATTTTTAGTTTAAAGTTACTGCAAAATTACGATCGAACGTCGTGTAAGCCTTTTTGATTTGTGTCTTTTATAACAGAAATTCGGTGTCTATTGACAATTTTTTTGTTATTACGTATTAACAAAAAATGAACACGTTTTAAATTTTAAAAATATTAAACCGTACCACTACTGCGCTGTCGGTGATTTTTTTCTGATGAAATTATTATTTGTTTATACATCACTTACTCATTTACAACGTGATATTTCAAAACTGAAAAATAATAAAAATTATACGGAGAGTACGCAAAATAATTATTAAATAATTTCGTAATACAACTTTCTATGATGTCGGATCTAGTACTGGAAATTTAAGGGAGCTAATACGAGAATCTAGTTTTTCATTTTTCATAATTTTTCTCTATCAGACCGTCAGAATTAAAACTTTTATTTTGCAAGACGTTTTGAATCCTGCACAGAAATTCTGAAGAATATTGTAAGTCTACTTATCATCCAACTCATAAAGTTAGTTAGCCGACAAAACTACTTTCTTTAGAGCAGAAAATATATAATTCTTTAGTACTAAATTCCGTACAATAGGCTTTTTTCTCTCACTTTCTAAACCATTGACAACATTTTTCTAAACTCATTTTACCATCAACCTTTAACCTCAAGCTATTAAAATTTTACATCTATACTAGTATATAGGTAAATAAAGTTCATAAGTTTGGATGTAGGACGTAATCTCCGAAGCCAGTCATCTGATTTTTAAAATTCTTTCGCCAATATTTAGAATGGACTTTCAGAGTAAACATAATCTACATATGAGTATTATTCCGTTGAAATAAAAGGGCTTTTTGTGGTTACCTATTTTACAACTAAAATCGACGAAAAAATTGAGCGATGCGTTTTTTACTAACGTTGACTTAACGGTAAGAGATATGTAAATACTTTGTCTAGAGAAGTTGTAAAATTCTAAAAGTTAGACATATATATATGTGCTAAGGTTAATATAATAATTGACACATTATGACTAAAAGTGAAGCCCCGGGGGTAAGCTAGTCCGTTATATTCTAGATGTCATAATCCAAGAATATTTAAAAATCTTTAAAACGGTTTTTATTAATATTATTTTTAATCAGATACCAGAATACTAGGTACAAAATACATTATAAAAAAGTCATTATTATTTCAAACTCAGCGCACTGTCCCAATCACAAGTTTTTTCGGTCCGCTCTAGCAACATGCATATTTAAGTATATATTAAGTGTATAAATGCACTGTTATCACGTTATTGTAAGTAAATGAATAATTGATTTAATGTGTTCTGTGTGTTCAAGTTATTGTCAAGAAGATGGATGTTGTATGAGAATAACTTTTTGAATGATGATAGTGTATTTGCAAGAATATCAGCATCAATGTAAAGACCAGCAAATATTGTATGTATGACACATTATCATGAAAGGAGAAAAATAACCGAAATTACTAGGATGCTGACTTTTTTTAATTTTATTTAATATAGGGTACAAATACAAATCTTATATTACATATTAAATTAACATTTTTTAATACTTTGTTAGCCATCAGTGAAGAGAAGCTCTCGAGTCTGATGAGGGAGCCTCAGTTCTTAGGTAGGTACATATGTGAGTCATTTAATAATACGTTAATAAAAAGTCATTTGGTAATGAATAATATTGAAGTACTAGCTGTGCCCGCGCGACTTCGTACGCGTACTGATTTTACTGATTGTGGTAGAGTGGTATATGAGGAGTGCGTAGTGATAGTGTGAAAGAGATGAATGCATGCGGTAGGAAGCGGGGGAAACGGGCGACGCCATTCGGGCACTGACGGTCGCACGCAGAGGACTGTTTATAAATAAAGTGATAATTACTGAACAAGATCGGGTATTCAATTTCTTCCTTATTTCAAAGAAAACTCAGGAAGTGATTATACCACACTGATCAAATTATTTATTTTTCTTATTAATTCGCACCGCAATATCTTTATTCATAACATTACCCATTCAGTTTTTTTTTTTGAGAATGAGTATCGTGATAAGTATACACTGCACCTCAAACACTGTGGTCGTCGGCCAAAAAAGGAATGACTACTCGGAGAGGAGCACCATTAGCACCTGCGTGCGGTGTCTCGTGTGATGGTTAAATTTATAATATTCAAGTGCTGACATCTTCAGTATTAATTTCATTATTTTTTTAATTCAATCATCGGTTTAACGAGAAGCAAAATACAATAAAAAAATTCAAAGTTCGACTTATAAAAAAATCATTAAAATATAATGAAAACGGATATCGTCGCCTTAAGTTTGCGAAAAACGTTGTGAAAACGGTATAAAAATGAAATCAGATGTATGAGAATGCAAAGATTTCGAAACCATCTCAGCTCTGGTAACAAGATGAAGACAATCCTAGTAACCTTGCTGTTGGTGCTGGCTGCTAGCCACTATGCTAACGGATTATCTGTAAGTAAAAGAGTTAAAATTAGTTTAAAAAAATAGATCACGCTATTATTTTCAACAACTTCTTTAATTTTTTTTTAAGAATTATTCAACTTTTATAATATCCATAAATTATTATTTTACCAAATATTTTTTTGAATCAATGAGAGTGTCGAATAGCTTTATATAACTCATTTAATATTATTAGAATGTATTAAAAGAATACATGTATCTATTGCATAATCAACATGTTTCGGGGCCAATGGTTCCTTCATCAGTGTACAATGTATACTAAAATTAAAATTCGAAGAAATAATCAAAAACAATAAAAAAATTTAACTGAGTTGAATGACTAATTATAAAATAATGCGAAAACAAATTTAATAGTAACTATTTGAAAAAGGATTTGGTTATTTATTACGTTCCTTCTAATTTCTAATATTTCTGATTTATTTGTATGTAAAATTTTAAAAACCTTGTTAATATCAATAGAATGCTTTCTTTCTAAATGATTATTACGAAACTCAGAATAGTTATTGCTATTTAAACATCTCTATCATTCCTTAATTCACACATCATAATTTCTGCATTTTTTAGCTACGCAAAAATGATTACAATAATTATAAATTAATTTGTATTTTTTATTTTTTCTCGATTTTTTAAATTATTCTTATGCTTTTTATTTAAAATATATTTTTTTTATTTATTAATTTTAGAATGATGTTTTTATTTATTGAATTTGAAATCTGATAATACAAAAATACGATTTATTATGTTTATAGTTAATTAATTAATAATGTTACCGCAAAGTTATTTTGCAATGATTAAAGATATTATAATAATATTTATGACAGGGATATACACAATACATTTTTTTTTTCATCATTTTTTAAAGAAAAATACTGAAATAACTACGTATTAAATACTTTATATGAAAATTATTGTTAAACGATTATTGAGGATAAGGCTTGATTGTGGGAGGTTAGATATGCGAGATGACTTAGGTGTTCGGTGGTAGAGTTTCTTAATTTTATGAAATCCACAGTGCGTTTACAAAAACTCGTAACATTATTTTTTGTGTATAAATAATAGATGCTGCTTTATAACAGAAAAAATAAATATACGTAGTATTTTATTTACGAAACCTGAAATAGGCATACATGTGTTATAAAAAACTAATTTTTAAAATCGCCAAATAATAATAATTTAGAATGTCTATCCGTAACCGTAACTAGCACGACCTGTTTGTAACCTTGGTTACCACGAAACCTCGGTTTATTTGTTACCTTGGTTACCTCAAAAAACGACACGACGAATCATCAACTATCCTCATTTTACTTGTCTGTTTGTTCGTAATATAATTGAGCTGGAATCACATCAACAACACTGAGTATGACTAGTCGCTAAGGAGTCCCGGCCGCCCTGGTGTGACATCAGTCACTCAGGTCAATCAGCGCGCGGTTTAGGTTACCCACAAGGGTCATTATTAACTATTATTTCCCGTGATTTTTTACGCTAGTAGTTAATAATTACGGAATTTTTGGTTTAATATAATTCTTCTATTTATGTATAGTTAAAACTATCTCCTTTGCTTGGCTTGAAAGCGATTTCCCCTTTCTTAACTTAGACATATTCGCGTTTTTATGATCACCGTTTCTTTGAGCAAAAAATATTAAACAAGGAAACGTCCGCTTCACTCAACTGTCAGCCATATGAAGTGGCCAATGAAATAGCTTTAAAAAAAGAATACTACTACACAATTAACGTGTTACAGAGGGTTTCACTCATACTAATGCAAGTGGCTTTTATAAAGAAAACGGACCCTAATAACGATTGGTTTCTGCGATTTAACAATAAGAGGTATATTTTATATTATGAAATTAAGAACAAAATCCAATCACCATTACTTTCGAACATCAGCCTTTTCCATACAATCACACGTAATTACTAATATACATACGATAATTACAGAACATAATCACCAATAAAAACCTAACTGATATTTTATTTAAATTGCCGTTAAACAAAATTTTAAAAACTTATAATATATATTTTAAGAGTAACATAGATACTGCTACCTATAACCTTGAGTTGAGTTTATCTATTTATTTACTGCATTTTTTTCAGTACACAGTGATTTTCATTGTTATCGTCTCGTTGACGATAACAATCAATTAATTAACTATAGTAGATTCTGAAAGATTGCACTATTTGTTTTTTAGAAAGTCTTTTTTAAAATTTTATTTTAGCTTCAATAGGCCAAAAGACCCCATTACAAAAGCGAAAAACATCACAAAACACCCAGGCTTAAGTAAATCATACAGATTAATTTTATTGTGATCGCCGGAAATCGAACCCGGAACCCTCGGTATGAGAAGACAGTCATGCCCACTGGGCTACGAAGGCCGCTGTTATAAAAATACATTTTTTTTTTACCAAAGAATTTAAATATCGATGAATAAATACTATAAATGCAGTATAAATGTGTCTTAAATGTAGGCAAGGGGAGACATACTACCGCTGGATAGCAAACCTCCAGCCGAAAGAAGTGGTTTAGTTTTTACTCTGTGATTTTCGTACATTTCTTGTCTTGGAAAAAAGAGCATCACTTCATATCAATATAGTCAACACAAAAATATAAATTATTTTATTTAATATACTTCATGAAGTACTCAAAATGATGTTTGAACAAATTCTGAAAAAAATGGTTAAAACATTTTCTAGACTCACGGTGTCGCGGCCCGCAAAAGTCGCACAAGGGTCAACGTACTGGCCGGCGATGTCTTGAAGACCATTCTGCGCAAGTTGGCGACTGGCCACACCAGAGACTATGTCCGCACCGTGGACACGGCCAAGTGCGCCGAGTGCGTATCGAAGACTGGCACGTTTTACACCCAAGCGTGCCGGATCACCTGCAGCAACACGGTGCAGAGGGTGGCGACCGAGGACATCATCAACCAGAACAAGGACTACGAGAATTACAGAAGAGAAGACTGCACCGAGTGCGTCACCAGCAAGAGTGATAAGAAGGAGTGCGTGAGCAGGTGCAGGATCAGCGATCTGGACAAGATTCTCATCAAGCTTCTCAACGATGATCAAGTTCTCGTTGATGGTGGTGATGATTCTGGATATGATGACAAAAGTGGGAGCACCAACGGTAGTCACTCACTTGAAGGGAACAGTCACGAAGATAATGACGTCGAAAATGATAATAATAGAAATGTAAATGTAAATAATGGAGGTGGTAATAATAATAACGGACAATCCGACGACAATTCTGACAATGATGACGAGTCTGACAATAATAACGATGAAAACGATGAGTCCGACGATAATGACAATGAAAATAATGGAAATTGGAATACAAATAACAGAGTTGGCAGTAATAACAACGGGCGATCCAATGACAAGTTTGGCCGTGGCAATTACAATTATGGCAATGGAAATATAAATATAGGAGGTGGTAACAACAATAACGGGCGATCTAACGACCCGACCAACCGTGGCAATGACAACAATGGAAATGGAAATGTAAACATAGGAGGTGGTAATAACAATAAAGGGCAATCAAACGACCCGACCAATGATGGCAATGACAACAATGGAAATTGGAATATAAATAACGAAGGTGGTAATAATGATGACGATTCTGACAATAATGACGATGATAATAATGGAAATCGGAATACAAATAACGGAGGTGGTAATAATAGTAACGGGCAATCCAATCACAAGACAAGCCGTGGCAATGACAGTAATGGAAATGCAAATGTAAATATAGGAGGTCGTAATAACAATAACCGACGATCTAACGACCCAACCAACCGTGGTAATGACAATAATGGAGATGTAAATGTAGATGACGGTGGTGGTCATATCAATAACCGACAATCCAACCACCCGACCAACCGTGGCAATGACAATAATGGAAATGGAAATATAAATAATGGAGGTGGTAATAACAATAAAGGACGATCTAACGACCCGACCAACCGTGGCAATGACAACAATGGAAATGGAAATATAAATGTTGGAGGTGGTAATAATAATAATAACGGAAGATCGAATGACAAGTCTGACAATACTAACAATGATGACGATTCTGAAAATAATGACGATGATAATAATGGAAATCGGAATACAAATAACGGAGGTGGTAATAATAGTAACGGGCAATCCAATCACAAGACAAGCCGTGGCAATGACAGTAATGGAAATGCAAATGTAAATATAGGAGGTCGTAATAACAATAACCGACGATCTAACGACCCAACCAACCGTGGTAATGACAATAATGGAGATGTAAATGTAGATGATGGTAGTGGTCATATCAATAACCGACAATCCAACCACCCGACCAACCGTGGAAATGACAACAATGGAAATGGAAATATAAATAATGGAGGTGGTAATAACAATAACCGACAATCCAACCACCCGACCAACCGTGGCAATGACAACAATGGAAATGGAAATATAAATAATGGAGGTGGTAATAATAATAACGGAAGATCGAATGACAAGTCTGACAATACTAACAATGATGACGATTCTGACAATAATGACGATGATAATAATGGAAATCGGAATACAAATAACGGAGGTGGTAATAATAGTAACGGGCGATCCAATCACAAGTCAGGCCGTGGCAATGACAGTAATGGAAATGCAAATGTAAATATAGGAGGTGGTAATAACAATAACCGACGATCTAACGACCCAACCAACCGTGGTAATGACAATAATGGAGATGTAAATGTAGATGATGGTGGTGGTCATATCAATAACCGACAATCCAACCACCCGACCAACCGTGGCAATGACAACAATGGAAATGGAAATATAAATAATGGAGGTGGTAATAACAATAAAGGGCGATCTAACGACCCGACCAACCGTGGCAATGACAACAATGGAAATGGAAATATAAATATTGGAGGTGGTAATAATAATAACGGAAGATCGAATGACAAGTCTGATAATACTAACAATGATGACGATTCTGACAATAATGACGATGATAATAATGGAAATCGGAATACAAATAACGGAGGTGGTAATAATAGTAACGGGCAATCCAATCACAAGACAAGCCGTGGCAATGACAGTAATGGAAATGCAAATGTAAATATAGGAGGTCGTAATAACAATAACCGACGATCTAACGACCCAACCAACCGTGGTAATGACAATAATGGAGATGTAAATGTAGATGATGGTGGTGGTCATATCAATAACCGACAATCCAACCACCCGACCAACCGTGGCAATGACAATAATGGAAATGGAAATATAAATAATGGAGGTGGTAATAACAATAAAGGGCGATCTAACGACCCGACCAACCGTGGCAATGACAACAATGGAAATGGAAATATAAATATTGGAGGTGGTAATAATAATAACAACGGAAGATCGAATGACAAGTCTGACAATACTAACAATGATGACGATTCTGACAATAATGACGATGATAATAATGGAAATCGGAATACAAATAACGGAGGTGGTAATAATAGTAACGGGCGATCCAATCACAAGTCAGGCCATGGCAATGACAATAATGGAAATAGGAATGCGAATAACGGGCGATCTAATCACAAAAATTTTCGTAGTAATGACAATAATGGAAATTGGGATACAAATAACGGAGGTAGTAATAAGAACAACGTGCAATCTAATGGAAATGGAAATATAAACAAAAGAGGTGGAAATAACAATAACCGACGATCTAACAACCCAAACAACCGTGGCAATGACAATAATGGTAATGGAAATATAAATAACGGAGGTGGTAATAACAATAAAGGGCGATCTAACGACCCAACCAACCGTGGCAATGACAATAATGGTAATGGAAATGTAAATAACGGAGGTGGTAATAACAATAAAGGGCGATCTAACGACCCAACCAACCGTGGCAATGACAATAATGGTAATGGAAATGTAAATAACGGAGGTGGTAATAACAATAAAGGGCGATCTAACGACCCAACCAACCGTGGCAATGACAATAATGGTAATGGAAATGTAAATAACGGAGGTGGTAATAACAATAAAGGGCGATCTAACGACCCAACCAACCGTGGCAATGACAATAATGGTAATGGAAATGTAAATAACGGAGGTGGTAATAACAATAAAGGGCGATCTAACGACCCAACCAACCGTGGCAATGACAATAATGGTAATGGAAATGTAAATAACGGAGGTGGTAATAACAATAAAGGGCGATCTAACGACCCAACCAACCGTGGCAATGACAATAATGGTAATGGAAATGTAAATAACGGAGGTGGTAATAACAATAGTCAGAACCAAAATGGTAATGATGAAGATTTTGCTACTTCCGCCGAAGTACAAAACTCTGAGGAAGATTGTGATCTGATCTGTTGATAATGCGGTGAATACAATCAAAATGATCTATGCGTCCGAAATAATGGGTAATCGGTAACGAAATCCTAATAAAAGTTATAATGATAATGGACATTTTTCTTAAAGTTTCATTTAAAGTTTTAAATATTTTTTATTTGAGTATGATATCCAACACAAAAATATCAGTTTTATGAAAAAAATTGTCCATTAAAGTACTAAATTGACTGAAATTTTAGTGAACCTTCGTGAATTGCCAAAATGTAACATCGATTGGTCACACATTACACACATTTAAGTGCATGTCTGCAGTGTAACTTTTATATTTCCACTAAAATATTTGTCATGAGTTAAAGGATTTTATGAATATTTTTGAGACATTATGTTTTTCCGCACAAAAATATTTTTTATGTATTTTATTTTCATTTAATTAAACTTATCAATATTTGTTATGTTTTTTCTTTTATTACACATAGAGGTTTATGAAACATCTGTGATACTATAAAATAAACATGTGAAAAAAACAAAAATAGTGTTTTATTCATAATTGACAAAAGCAGATTGAATTTATAGATAGGTGCAATTAATTGTTATTAATTAACTCTTATGATATAAAAGACATAATAGTGAAAATGAAAATGACATAATTGAAGCAAACGACGTCGGATCCTCCAAAAACTTCCTTGACTTGCGCTCGGTAAGTCCGCGTTGATGTCATAAAATCATACATTATATTGTCAAGTATTCGCCGCTAAAGCGGTCGAGTTTTAAAACATGAAAGTCACTAGAATGGTCGCGCCCTAAAATTAAAACTTAAAAATTCACTCCGTTTCATATCGCTCCTTTAACACACTTTTACTATAGAAATACCTGGCGCGCGGTGTCGAACTGTATATAGCTACACCATCACTTCCCCGCGCCCACATCAGTGTCTTGAAACTTCGGGCAACTTCTGCACTCCTCTAGACCACTCGAGGATATTCCAGAATCTTCCGGAAGCCCCTGAATGCATATTTTTCTTCTTTTTTATTACAATAATGTATCATCAGGATATTTATATCTCAGAATCTAAAGAAATATTCAAAGAAATTAATATCAATTCTCTCTCATTGGGATATACACGAACTGTTCAAAAAATTAATAATTCCAAGTTCGTTTTCAACAATAGAAGGTTCTTAGTGCAGGGTAAAGGTATGGAATACAGTAGCAATGAAGTGCCGTACCACCGTACCACCACCCTTAAAAAAACATAGAGCAGGGTTTAATTTCATTTAAAAACAAAGCTCCCAAGTATTTCTTTCGCATGATTCACATTATTTTTCGTAAATTTGATAAGTTCCCGAGAAAACTTATTAATCTTCAAAGCTTTGATAAATCACAATATTAATTTAATGTATATAACGTGGTATTTTAGAAATATTTTTTCAATAGAACAAAAATTCGTTTGTTAAACAACGAGAATATTTTCTTCCAACTATTTTCATTACGTTGGAACGCGAAATATTTCTGATCTCTCTTACAGGACGAAAATTATAAAGATCATAAGAAAAGATAAATATTTTTATGAGAAACAAAAACACTATGAGTAGGCGGTTTCTTAAATCTTTTTTAGTCTTCATATAAATTCATGACTAAGAATAATACACTCCCCTGACTAACGTTCGCTTGATATTCCCTTTAAATTTATTATTTTTATCTTCCGTAAAAGAAAAAGGGTTCTAGCATTAAATCACACACTTTTCGAACTCCTCTTCCTAACGAAAATTTTCTCCGTATATTTCGAAAGAAATTTTTTGTTATGACTTTGAATAAATTTGAATTAATTTTAATGTGAAACCATTTCGGAGTTTCATCCTAGACATGAATTTGTGTCATCGAGAATCAAGAAATTAAGAAATGTTCTACGTATAACTTGTAGCCGATACTTTGTTGGTGTAATGGTTATGACGCTCGCCTAGTGATCTGGTGGTCGGTGGTTCGAGCCCCATTCCAGGACACCAGCAAGTTAGTCCTATTTTCATAGCATATTTTGGCTTAGTTTGAGAATAGTAAGAATATTGAAGCGACACGTATTCTGTGTTCGTATCTCTATTTTTAAAAAAAAATGTAGTAAGCCTATTTCTATTCCCACGTTTGCCATTTTTCAGGTGCGATAAATATTTTAGTATTTTCGCATTTTCAGGAGCAATAAATATGTTCAGTATTATCGCATTTTCAGGAGCGATAAAATTAAACAATGTTTTTGATGCTAATGTTTTATCTTCAGTAATAGTATCATTCCTCATGTCATCCTTTAGTCCTACATTTAATATTACTAATACTAAATATAAGACTAAAGGATGACGTGAGGAATAGAGTGGAGATTAGAGTCGGATGGGCGTGGTCATTAAGCGCAATAGAAGGTGTCTGAATATTAATTATATTTACATTACCATTAATCGCTAAGTTTTTTTAAGATTTCCACAACATTTATATTCTGTATTTTATCAAATTCAATAAAACATAATTTTTATTTGATAACCCTACTTGGTATACAAATAGAAAAAATAGACCAGTGTAATCGACTTGCTTTCGAATTGTCTATGAACATAAATGTGAAAAAAAAAATAGTTTTTCTAGCTACAAAGTTTTGTTTCGAAGAGCTGGTAAACGTACCAATATATTGAAATAAAATAAAATTTTAAATAAGCAGACTTGGCGCCGATTTTATCAACTTGGATTTTAGTTGGCGACGTCAGTTTATAACTGTGAATCTCATTTAAACCGATGCGCGTGCGCACTGCACGTGATTTTTGGCATTGTCATCAAAATCATCTTTATTCGGCATTATAATGTTGGTAACGGCTTATTCTATCCGCAACTACTGCGTTGCAATGTGGGATCTTCCGTCCACCGGTATATGAATGACAACCAACTTGCTAAGAACTCACAGACAATAGAGTCAAGGATGGTGATTCGTATACGTTTACCATCAATGGTGTGAAAGCGAATTGAATTAGGTCTGCAAACTAATTGTCGAAATTTCAAATTTGCCTCCTTCTAAAACAATTAACAATAATCTCCCCTTCGACACACCCAGGGTTTGTGTTATCCTCCCCCCAAGGAGGGTCGACCTTTGAATAAAATTAACTGAAAACAGCCAACAAAAAAAAAGTTCACAACACTTGTATTATACTTACCACTATTATCTCGGGGGTCTGTTTATAGAGGTCACAAGAACTGACGCAAGGCTCTGATGGTTTTGGGGGCCCCTGAGTTTATTCAAAATTATGTACATGTAGATATAGGCTAAATGGTAAAGGATACGTGAAGGCAGCCATATAATGAAATGCCGAGACGTCTTCAGAATTGAACATAAATAACAAATAGACAAAGACTTGAAAGAAGAGTAAGTAGATAAAGAATAAGATGATGGGCTTTTTGATATGTAAAGTAGAAGTGCGATCTTTTAGGAGGGCTTCGTGTCGACCATTACGGCCATCAAAAGATGTACTGCTTTAGCTGTAATAGATGAGTTTCATGAGATGAGGCAGGGTAACACAGGTATTATGTAATATTCACTGATTGATGTTGGGGTTCATTTGATAGATACTTCAAAGATCGTCAATAGAATAGTCGTCGCTATGATAATAATACTCTATTTAACTTAGTGGAATTAAAATATATATCAAAACTAATAAACCAGTGAAAAAATTAAAATCTGTCAATTAGTGACTGAGAAATAGATTTAAAACCAAATTAATTAATCAATTAGAAAGACAGAGAAAAATCAAATCCACGAAAAAATATTTGGCTGCTACCGGGATTCGAACCACGGATCTCCTCCTACCCGGGGCATACATTTCCGTGAATATATCGACTTTATCTGCAAGTCTCATTTATTGATTGATCCATTTTTAGAGCAATCCACTTTTTCTGGTACGTTAGGTACAAATTACTTTGTGTAACTGCCGCTAGGGGACGATAGAATTAACCGTTTAATTAATTATTTTTTTATTTAAAATTACGTATTTTAGCATAGTGGCTTTGCCGCGCCTGTGATGTTATTTGACCTAGTCGAGATCCTCGCACTATTAGGTGCTAAGCAAACACCAGCGAACACGAACCGCGTCATCTAGGTCATGTGACGTCACACGCTGGACTGTCGCATGAATTATTTTTGAAGCGCAAATTTAAGGTTCCGTAACTTTTTCATTTGAAGAGGTATTTTAATGATTATTTTACAATTTTTCTTTCTTTTTACTTAATTTTTTATAATCAATGTATAAAAAATTAAAACTTCTTTATTATTAAGATCATTGAAATCGGTGAAGAACAGTAATTTGCTTACCTCTAAGTGAGTTTAATAAAATATGTGAGATTCTCTTTCCCTCGGAACTTAAATAGTAAAATATGCATATATTATTAAACTCACGTAAAGAGTATAATAAACTTCATATTTTTCACCTAATTTTATGAACATCATGAATAATCTGTACAATTTAAAAGACAAATCCATCGATTATGTAATTATAAATTTGAAAAATTCAGCATTATTATCTCTCACTGGTAGAGACCAACAAGAGTCTAATTGTGGGGTATAAAAAAGCAAAGGCAGCAATACCCAAAAAATTAAAAAAAAATTTTCAACGCAATGTTTAAAATGTACTGAATTCTAGATTTATATATCTATCCCTTCCAAAATAATGTGTTCTATAAATTTATAGGGTATGTTTCCTAAAAAATCTCTAATTCAGTACATTATAAATTAGTAATCCTTGATGACTGCGTTACTTTTTTTTGATATTGCTACCATTGTTTTTATACCCCAGAAATCAGGGGCGTGCAGTGAGAACATTGCAGCATGACATTTACGTTCGCAAATATTTTAAAATCTTAAAAATTTAAAGATATATCTAGCCATATTTTTATCATTATTATTATCATATTATACATATTTTAATATATTGTTTTCTCAAAATATATGTCTGAATAAAGTCATGCTTCAATATATGCACTGCACGCGCGTGCTACAAATATTTAGAAAAATTAAAGACATTTTTGGAGTCGTATTCCTTGTATTGAACTATAAACTCTGACGATTGGTCTAATATTTTATTTAAAGGACAAATAATATATATTCATCGCCTTCCTTCAAAGAATGCCGACTACGGCAAGTTACCAGTATTGTTTTATCTACTAACACTTGGCAAAGTGGTGGCTACGGTAGATTCTGTAGAATTTTTGTGATTAAACGCCAATTCTTTGATTACTTCTGTGACGGGAGGCGCACTATCCGCTTCCGTCGCCGCTTGAGGATTCTCCGTCAGCGGCTCTTCGTGCGATTTACCGTGGACACACGCCGTTCTCGCGGCCTTCAGGTTCTGGACGTTCTTGGTGAGGAGTCTGGCCAGTATCCTCCCCAGCTGTCCGGCGCTGCAGACCTGCGCGCAGGCGGCGCCCCCAGGGACAGAGACCAGGCAGACGTCGCAGTCCACCCCGTCGCCGCTGGGCCCTGTCGGGATCATCTTGGATCTGTCGACGGTCGCGACGCAGAACCTGTGGCAGAATTCAGACTCTTTGGCCTGCCTCAGGAGGCAGTGGGAGCAGTGGAGGACGTCGAGCGACGACTCGTATTCGGTGCCCCCGGACTGCGGGAATATGTCCAGGGCTGTTTTGAAGATGTTCCCGACGATCTCTCCCTGCGTTATCTCCGCCATCTTTTCATCCGCGTGTTGGGTATTCTGTAAGGTAAAGATATATCAATAGGAATTTTTCATCAGGGATGTCACGGATATGAAATTTCGGATCTGGATACGGATACGGATATAGGATTAATATTATACCGGTTTCGGATACTCAAATTATTTCGGATTATCCGCTGGTTTCGTATAATTTCGGTTACGGATATTAGAATTTTAAAATTATAAAAGTAAAATACAAACAGCAAGATTTTACTTTTATTTCTAGTCTATATTATCATTTGTTTTTACAATCAGTCAAATAAATAACTATTATTACAGCCACCTCAAGTGCTATGTAGGTAGGTACCTATGAAGGTATGTACTTAAAAATACAAAAACAAAAATAATATTAGTAACTTCTATTAATATTATTCAATATTTTTATAGGAATTATTACAATTTGCAAAAATACAGAGTAATTTATAACTAATCAATCTTCATAAGCATTGCTTCAGTATTAAAGATAAAGAGTAAAATCTAAAATTGTAATAAAATCTTGTTACACTTTTACTGTAATCTAAGTACCTATATAATAACAAAAACTTTTCTTAATGAATTTTATAAGTAATGGAACCATTACAAAATATTTATTTATAAACTTTAACCTAATTGTAGTTTAAATAGTTATTTAGATTTAGACTCCGCCTTTATCCAAAACTATCCGAAACTTTTATATCGGTTTCGGTTACGGTTACGGATATATTTTTATTTTGGATATCCGATAGTTTCGGTTACGGTTACGGAGCTCCATAACATCCCTGATTTTCATGGCCATAGGGTGAACGGTGCTTTAAACGCAATAGTTTATAATAGAAATATGTCTACTGAGGCAAAACTAGCGGTACATAATGGAATTCTGGTACCATCACTGATGTATAAAAGCGAAATCTGGAGCTAGCAGAAGAGGAACGAAAGAAGATTGAAAGCAGTGGTGATGAGATCCCTCAGACGTATGTATGGCAAATGATAGAGTAAAGAATGCAGATATTAGGAATGAATGTAAAGCTGATCTTAGCATAATTAATAGAATTAAAAAAGGGTCTCTCAGATGGTTTGGGCATCAGAATGGTAAGAAAGATATATAATGCAAGTGTTGATGGTGCCAGAAAGAGAGGCCGACTGCGGAAGACGTGGCGTGACCAGATCAATCAGATACTGGAAGATGGACCGTTAGAAGCCTCAACAACCGGCGAGCTTGTATGCGAAGATGTATAAATGTAGTTGAGGGGAGAGTTGTGTGTCAGGACAGAAGAGTGTGCCGCATTATCTTCCCTGCCTACCCCCAAGGGGAAACGGCGTGATGGTTAGTAAGTAAGTAAGTTAAGTTGAGTGAAATATACAAACTTTATAAAATTATACAGAATTATTTGATGTATACATTAAAAATTTTGGAAATAAGAAAAAGTGTTAATAGTAAATTGAATATTATAAATAACCAGATCATTTTTTACAAATATCTTTTAAAATTGTTTTCATATTGGTACTTAATTATTATTCATTTCCCATATATTATTTTTTTATATTTTAATTGTTTATACGTCAATTTTTTATTTTTTATTTGTTAGTATACATTTTATCCAGGCGAATGGGCCATTGACCCTGAAACATGTTAATATTTTAAATATATAGTGGTGAAAACTAAGTACATTTTTACTAATTATATTAATAATGTCACTACAAAATCATTTTGCCCTTTTTGAAGAAGTTATACAAACTTTGTTAGCCCTACGTGAGTTTAATTATAATTTTATATATTACTACTTAGTTAAGTTTCGAGAGTAACAAAATCTCTCATCAGAAGTACAGAAAAGAATAATGAAAATACTTTCAAACATATTGTAAAAAATTTACATGGATTTAAGTATTATAGAAATATTTTCTGAATTTGCACAATTGCAATAAAAAAGTATTAAATCATCACCTGCTTATCTGGAGAAGACGTCAACTTCTTGTCTTCTGCAACTACCACCGACAACCCAAAGAAAAAAAGGAGAAAATACAACTTCATCCTTTGTCGAACCTTTCCAATATTATACTAAATTCTTGTGGAGAAATAAACATTTTTATGCACGGTACGCGCGAGCACGTCGCATCATAGTGAAATATTTTATTTCTTCAATGCTTTGAATTTAAAAATTAGTTAACCAAAAAAAATAAAGCTTTTAAAGACTGTTCGAAGAATATTTTTTCTTCTTCTGTATGAAGGCTTGAACTGTGTGGTGACATTATTAATAAAATAAAACACAAATCACTTTGTTTCCACCACTTTATTAGATTAAACAATCTACATGTTTCGAGAACAATGTTCTCTACTTCAGGATTATTGTGTACTTAAGATTTTTAAAAGTTAAACCAAGCAAATGTGTTACGGTGAAGGGGTGGGTGAGGGGGTAGGTGAAGGGAGGGGGGGGTTCGAGGTGGTAATTATTATGGGTCATCTGGACAATGTGGAATGTTAAGTGGAAAAATATTCAAAATAGGATTATGCAAAAATTTCGTCTGTGTATTTATTATATTAGAATTAATATTAACGTTTTTCCTAATTTCAAGTGTTAATTTAAAGAGTTAAATTAAAGAGTTAAAAGGTTATTAATACGCTCGTTGGACATAATATACAGGGTTATTTGGAAAACATTAATAACCTCGCAGGACTATACTCCTGCCTTGATTATGAGTCGAAAATGTTCAAGCTATTATAACCTAATATCAATAGTTAAGGAGATATGCGACATCAAAGTTAGCATTTTTTTTTCAATATTTCTGACATATTTTTTGTGAAACGTTAGACTATCGTAACAGTAACTTATTTCGAATATGAAAAATTCATTCCCTTTAATACAAGTTAAATAAAAAAATAAAAACCTTCGAATTCCAATTGGAAAACATTCCAATTGGAATTTTTTCATAGTTTTTATCATTTTATTTAGATTGTATTGAAACGAATTAATTTTTCGTAATTGATATTAGTTACTATAATGATAGTCCAACGTTTTACAAAAAATAATTCAGAAATATTGAAAAAAAAGTGCAAACTTTGATGTCGCATATCTCCTTAACTATTGATATTAGGCCATAATAGTTTGAACATTTTCGTCTCATAATAAAGGCAGGAGTATAGTCCTGCGAGGTTATTAATGTTTTACAAATAACCCTGTATTTATGTGTTAAATGAAACGCATATTTTATACGAACAATATATTTCACTGAGAAGCAAATCTCAACGATTTCAGCGTCATCAGGAGAGGTCGTAAATTATACGCTCTTTTTTTTGGAGTCCTCCACTCCACAAGTGACGTGATTATTAATTTTATGTGAGTGGCGTGATTATCGATTTTAATCGAAATAATGACCAAATCACTTCATTAAATAATGTATAATCATCTACTTTAGATAAATGTTGAAAGTTTCAGGACTCTAGCTAGTCGGGAAGTTGATGAAAAATCAATTATACGATCCCACCAGACAAACAATAAACAGAAAAAGCGATTTAAATAAAGGCATGTAAAAAAAACACCAAAATTTAATAAAATTTCCCTGGAAGTATAGAGTAGTCCACGAATTCTATCTCGTAGGTGTAGTTAATTTGAGTTTAACAATTCCTAAAAGCACCGATAAATATGAATCGAAGTCTTTGGAGTATATTGTTTCCAAGTAGAAAAATAAATTACCTTGTTCCATGCGAAATAGTATGCTCACCCTAATTTTGAATATGTAATAAATTAAATAAGTGTATTATATTAGAGAACACATTCTTATTGTGATGTTGCAATTTCAGAACAAAGTCCTGTAAATTTTTAAAACCAAATTAATTAAGAAAGGACGTACAGAAAAATCAAATCAACGAAAAAATATTTGGCTGCACCGGGGTTCGAACCACGGATCTCCTCATATCCGGGGCAGGTGAGTTAGCGTCCTCTAGCGATAGATACACAAATTCAGTAATTATGTTCTCAGAACATACATAAAAATATCATTATTGCTGCAACCCGTCAAAAATGATGGAATATATTTAAAGCGTCTTAGGGTTCGAGCCCCATCTTCGGTCGGTTTTCAACCGTGAGTTCGAACGATATTACGGACGTTATACAAAATTACGGGGACAAACAGACGGACAGAGGGACAGACAACGAAATTATTATGTTTGATTATTGTATAATTAAAAATTGTTAAGTTATAGCTGAGTAGCTTGTAGGTGTAGTTTTCATGATGCTCGTCTAATAATCTGGTGGTCAGCGGTTCGAGCTCCATTCCAGGATACCAGAAAGTTAGTAATATTTTCATAGTACGTTTAACTTCATTTGAAAATAGTAAGAATATTGATGCAACACGTATTCCGTGTTCGCATCTCTATTAGAAAAAAACTTATAGACTTTAAAATTCACCTACTTTAATCTTGTATACCTTGTTAATTTCTCAACCATAAAAAATGTTTTTTGTGATACGGGCGACATGGTTTTCTTTGGTATAATTTTCTATTGCCGCTAGCTGATGTTGCTTTACCAATTAAAACTAAGTAAATCTATAAATTACGGTCAAATTTTTATATTTACTTATACATTTTTTGTGAAACGTATATTGTTCCCGTTTCATTTAGAAATTTAATATTTTTTCTATTATATGCGATTAATTAAATGAATTTCAAATTCCGAGACTTTCCTCCGCATTTTACGAAAGATTCATAAGTCTTATAATAATATGAAAAGCCTTACCCTCTGTTATTAAAAAAAAACAATTTATGGATTAGGTAGAAGCTGTTAATGGAAATGAGATAAAAATATGACGAAAAATATTACCAAAAAATTTTACGCTGTTAAATATAAGACTCGCGTATTACATTAATAATAACATGGTTGCATTAATCCTCTTCTTCTTCTTCTTCTTCTTCCTTAGTCTGTTTCTCTTCACTGCTGGATGCCTCTTCCATTTTCTTCCACTCATCTCTGTTTCTCCCCCTTCGCATCCAGGTTCTTCCTGCTTGCTGGACTATGTCATCAGACCACCTTTTGGGAGGTCTTCCGACGCCTATTTTTTGTCCAGGGCCTCCACTGTAGGATTCTGGGTGCCCATCTAGTATCCTCCTGTCAAGCCATATGTCCAGCCCACTGCCATTTAATTTTTGCAATACGGTCCATAATATCGGCAACTTTTGTTCGGCGTCTTATTTCTTCATTTCTGATTTTAACTCGAAGGCCTACGCCGAGCATCTGCCTTTCCATGGCCCGCTGTGTACATTTTAATTTTTGTATGCTTTTTTCTGTTAGTGTGGCTGTTTCTAGTCCATATGTCAACATCGGTAGGATACATGTATCGAACATTTTTCTTTTCAGGCATATTGGGATTTCTTTGTTTTCAAACAAGTGTTTCAATTTACCAAATGCTGCCCAGCCCAGACCTATTCTTCTTGGTAGTTCTGCTGTTTGGTTTTCTTTCCCCAGCTTTATCTTATGACCAAGGTACACATATTCGTCAACTGTTTCTATTTCCCAATTGTTTATTGTGAATTTGTGTTTGGATTTGGATAAAAAATTTGTTTTTTGTGTGTTGATTTCCAAACCTGTTTCTTTCGATGCTTCGTGCAATTAATCCTCTATTCAATGTCAAAAATGGATCATTTAGAAAAATAAAAATTTACGAAATTTCATGCAGAGATTGTAATAGTACATACACCGGTCAAACTTCTATAAATCTTAACAATAGATGAAATGAGCATCGTCGTTGCCTAATAAGTAATAACTTCTCTGAGTTTCAAACCATATCGCGGGTAATAATAAATAATTATTTTATTAATGTATCATTAAACTTCTCCATCCCAACGCACAAAAAAGTAATAATAATATGAATAATTATAAAAAATAAGAAATTTTAACTCGGGTATTAATTTGCTTGATAACAATATTAATTTCACAAATTCTTCTCCTCTCCTCTGAAAATGCTGACACAACCACCTTTACACAAGTACCTCCTTTTGTCAGTACTCACTCAGAAACTTTCACATTCATAACAGCATAAACAGGCGTAAATTAATTACTATAAATCAATTTTCATACATATTCAAATAATTTTCTGTTATTTATTTTCTTTTCTTTTGTATTTTAATTAACTGTAACTGGATATGTTTTATTTAAGAGGTTATATTGTTTTCACAATTGTTATTTTACAAATTATATGTAAATTTAGTTAAAATTGTTATTTATTTATATTTCACTGTTGATATAAAAGACAAACCTGTCTCGTGTAGCACAAATCTCGATCTGTTAAAGTGAACATATATATAATTTATATTACACATATATTTGATAAATAAAATTATATTCTTTGTAACTGTGTATGACAAACAAAAAAAATATATATTTATTCAAAAATATGACAAAAAACTAATTTGGGAAACAAAATCTTACAATAATCGATATCATGAATCAGGGTTATAAACTTTACAATAACACTATTTAACTATAACCGTATTCACGTACGAGATTCTTATCTAGGGGCAATTTATATATAAAGTTTCCTTGTCTCGAAAGAGAGTATTCGCAGAGCTGAATGACGCAACTGATACTCAAACTATCATAAGTACCAACAAATCTCATCATGCAGACAGAGATCAATATGCACGCACCATAACGGGGCTCATCATACTAGGGTGGGTTGGTTGGGGGTGTAACTTTTTCAGTCCAGATATTTCTTTCTTCGGTCATTTATTCTTGTTATTAAAGCGAAGGCGGCTCACCTTTCACACCTCTTTCTCCGTTAGGCTTAGTCAAAGACTATTCCCTGGGGTACCACGAGAAGGTAAGATTTATTGCACTTTCTGTATTTTATATGAGTGCGAAATCGAACAACGAACCTTTCTGAGTTGTTTATGACCCTCAAAAACTTCGCATTATTCCAATTGGACATAGTTATGCAAAAAGCGACCGACCCGAAAAACATGAAATTGAGAAAATGGCTTCTAAAAATTTTAATCTACAAATACTTAATACATCGATATTTAATTCATTATTGTATATTTTTTTGAAAATGATTCATTGTTAAGATATTTTTAATAGTGTTTTAATATAATTATAAGAAAAATATATTATTTACGAAGATGTGACGCGTATAACTGGATGGATTATTTCGATAAAATGTGTGATTATTTTTGTACTACCCTAGGCGTAGAAAACGTTCAATGCATTTGAATGTTTTCTACAAGATTATCATCGTGTAGTAACAGTAGAATTTAAAAGGTGCATAATCCATCCATACCACATGGATGTTTTCAATTAATATTTTTGTTTGTATTTGTAAATTTGAAGCCGCAATAAACAGTGAAACCACTTGAACATTTTATGAGTTAATTTTTCGGTAATGTCCGTGATATGAGTAAGCAAAATACTGAATTTACAAAAAAACTATGGCATTTCGACCTTGGACGGTCTCAAAACCTAAAGATATCGTAGTGAGTTGTCTAAAAACTCATTTTAAGCATTTTGTGGGTTGGTCACTTTCTGCATAACAACGTCCAATTCAAAGTCCTAGTATGTTTCTTAATCTATTGATCCAGTGCCTGGTGGCTGGGTATCCGATGTATGCATGGAGAGTAAACTTAAATGGTGAATGAAATGTGATCACTTTGGCCCATGTGTATTATGGTCCACTTAAAGAATAAGTCAGCATCTTTATAATCGTCATTATCATAATGTTTATCTTCTTCACCTAGTAGGTTCGGAGATCCAAAGGCTTGATAAGGAATTTCTATATTTTTCTGTCTTGTGCTGCTTCCGTATGAGTCCAATTCTGACCCAGACTCATACCCATTCTGTTTTCATATACTTTTTTTGCTGTTTCTCCCAGGTTAAAAATTAAAATATTAGTATAATTTTATTAAATAGTTAAAAAACATATTTTTTATACTTTTTACCACGTTTACGTAATAAACAGTGAATTACTACCACCTGTCATTCGGAAAACCGGAGTTCTTTTCTCAGTCGAAGAGATTTTTTAACATTTATTTAAGTGAATTTAGATTTCTTTGATTCAGAAAAACGTACTCCAAATATTGAAATTTAATTTATTCAATATTTGAATTGTAAAGAGCACAGAATTATAATATACAGTTGAACGGAAATAACAATCTTGATTTTACCCGGCGCGCGGGTTTGTCCGACTCTTCTCATTTTACAAGGTCTTTATTGAGTATAAAATAATAAAATACGCACGGCCCATTTCAACGTATTTCACGACTAAATGGTTCCAGATTAAATTTAAGTAAACGGTCGCGGAGAAAATTTAATAGATTTTTTTACTGTGGTGAATATATTATTATTTCCCTTTTGGGTGGGCGCGCACGAACGTTGAATCCCGCCTCCCAATAAACGCTCCAAGACCGCGCGAAAGAAGGCACGTTTACGAAAATTCACGTTCCAGACGTTTCATGATATCTTCATCATGAATATCATCACCGTCATTATTATCATTGTCGATATCTTCTTCTTCTTTTTCATTTAGTAGACCTGTTAATCTGTGCTACAGAAAACTACGCCTCCTGGGTTGACGAGGTCCAGCTATCACTCCATCTTTTCGGTGGTCTTCCCAGTAGGCGTCGTCCAGAGGGGATTTCATTCGCTGCTGTATGCACGAGTCTATCACTGTCCATTCTGGCTACCTGATCCCGCCAGAATCTCCTTCTGGATCTACTCCATCGTGCTGTTTTCTATTTGAGGACATAGCACGATGGAGTAGAGTTTTCCAGTAATGGATCTCAACACCTTCATTTCAGTTGTTCTTAGAAGTCCTTTGGTGCGGACAGTGTCAGCTCTCGTCTCTACAGCGTATGTCATAATAGGTCACACGCATGTCTTGTATATTTTGACCTTAATTTCGATTTATATATTCGATACCTTACCTCATAATCGATATCAACATCAATTATCATCATTGTCATCATGGACATGATCATCGTCATTTTCATTATCACTACCATCATCATCACCAACATCGTTATCATCATCATCATCATCATTGTCAACATCATTGTCATCGTCGTCATCTGTTTCATGTCTCTGATACGGTTTTCCGTAGCGGGATTCTCTCTACACCTTTGATTTGAATTATTTTATGCGAATATGTATTTTTTAATTGAAATTTTATTACATTTACTAATTAAATATACGTTTGTAATTTTTATGTTGCATACAAAATAAATTGAATTCGATTAATAATTTTTGCTAGCATCATCCTCATCATTATCATAATCGGCGTCATTATCATTATCGTCATCATAATCATCATCAGCCGTGTTTGATCTGCTGCTGGATGACAGCCTCCCCAAGTGTCTCCCACTTTTCTCTGTCCGTTGTTACTCACTGCAACGTATTTATGATGGTTTCATCAGTCTGGCGGATTTTTTCAGGAATCCAAGACAAAAAGGAACCAAATGATTAGAGTAGCCGACTCCAGGCAAAAGTGATAAAGCGAGAAAAAGAAGAAGATATATATGAAAGATAAATCACGATGTTACTGAAATTTTAAATATCATGTTAATATTTTGGCCACGACATTGGTAGCGCAATTTCTTTTATTATTTAAGTATGCATTATGTAGTTTTTACATTTTATTATTTCTATTACAATTTGAATACGTAGTTTTCACATCACATGCTGGCAAAAAGCTGGTATACGTAGACACCGAATTAGGAAAGAATTGAGCAAATCTACAACGCTGGCCTTTTAATTTATAATTACGTTATTCTGTCATAGTAAAATTCGGTAGAATCTGAGTATGCGCTTATTAGACATATATGTGCTTCTTTTATTAAAATAAAAAAATTCCTTACAACTAATATACAAAATAAAATTGAGGAATTTATTGTTAAGTTCAGCATAGAGTGAAAACATATTGATAAATCAATTCAAGCCACATACACACAAGTATAATCAAGATTTACATATACGTTTTTCACTAATTCCTAATTTTGCCGCTTAGCCGTACTAATTATACGGTAAGTCGTTTAAGCACCCTGATAGCAACAGCGTGGAGTCATTACATCGTAATGACTCCACGCTGATGATTCTTTTACACGCTGATTCCTGAATAAAAAGTATTTATTTATAAAAAAAAATTAAAAAATAAGAAAAAAAGATGAAAAATATAAAATAAAATAAAATAAAAGTATTTATAAAAAAGTTACAGACGTTGCACGAAGCTATAAATGGCTATTTCCGACAAAACTATTAGCTGTTTAAAAAAAAATACGATTTGACTAATTTTTGAATTGGTAATGAAAAAGAAACTCAATGCGTCTTAAGCGCAATAATTATTATCATATTTTTCAAATTTTAATAAATTATAATATTTCTTGTGATAAATATTGCAAATATTGATTCAATGCACAGACTGCATGCACCTCCCTGATAAATGGGTGACTTGGTAATAAGATGTTTAACAATACCTTAATACAGTAGTGAAATGTATTTATTTTTAGGCCATACTTAGACAATGCGTAGCATTAATGAAATAAATTAAATATAGTGTGAGTGAAATGTCACAATCTAAAAATAAATGCACATATGGGAAAATACTCATGACGTGAATAGACATGCGTCATTGATTTCCTTTAAGCCGGTTTATATTAAGAATGTACTATTTTCGTGTAGAAAATGTATAGTACTTTAAAAACAACCATAATTTTGAATAATATATGATTTACCTTGAATGAGTGATATTTAACGACATTTGAAAATGCTTCAAAGTACTCGCCAATCCGTTTAAATATCGAACAGGCGGGGAAAATCAAAAACGAGTACTAAACAATTTTTGGTTGTAATTGTAATGTATCTGGATGTGACGTCTGTCTGAGCGCGTGAAAGGGATGGCAGATGTATGAATGCCGTCGGGTCAATAGAAAGCGCAGTATTTGTTTTATTTTATTTTATTTTATTAAGCTCAAATTTTTCGAATGAACTTTTCGAATGAATAATATTGTACGTTCTAATAAATCACTGTAATGGAGAGAGGTATACGATATTCCATTAAAAAAATTAAATTAAATATACTACGTATTGAGGTGATTTTAATGGGAACTATTATTTTAATTTCACAAAGAGTATTTAAAAAGTATATACATCAAGATTAACGTTTATAATCTTATACAGTATCATTAAATCAGTGATTATTCTTTTATTAGATAAAGACAATAGATGAAAGTGAATTAATCTGTCTCAGTATGTTTCGATTTGATTTCTGATTCTCTATAAACTAATATTGTATTAATTCTTTTTTGGATGTATTCTATCATTTTGATTTATTTGTTGTAGTTCGGTGCCCATATCGACGATGCATACACTATTTATAATAACTTGTCATCAAATATTATTGTACTTCAAAACGCAATAAATCTTTAAAGGTATTCCGGTGTATTATTTTAAGACCCAGAATTCCCGATAGAGGAATCCTTGACTAGCAGAAGGACGTCACAGTAATTTTATATTTTTTTCAATCAAGCTCCTATATAGTGAAACACATTCTGTAGTTATCACGGCCGTCGTATGATAAACGGTTTTCTTCTGTAATTTTTGCCAGGGTTCGGTTTCTGCCGTAACAGAACATGTCTTCGACACGGTATTGCCAATTAACTATAATTGTTACTTTTCAGCGTGTTTTTCATTAATTATGGCATCTATTCTGAATACCTGTACTCTCTGGCTTACCATTGAGGGGTTGCAATACTAAAATTCAGTTATTAATAGAGTGATTTTTTACAGAGAAGTGATTAATTACATTTATTTTTTATTGACGCTTATAAATATTAGGGTACATAATATTAAACTTTTATTTAGTTAGAAAATTTTAAAAAAAAATCGGAGAACGAAATTTAGATAGTAATAAAATATTTTTTATTTTTTTTATATTTTTATTAGCACTTATTAATAAAGAGATGGCACTTTAGAAGAAGAGTTAATTTATTCCAATTATTTTTTATTATTGTCTTTTCTTTTACTTGGAAGATACAATAATCACTGATGATGGTGCATTATTTACTTCTTGTATAGGTAAACTAGCATCATCTTTATCTAGTGCAGCATAATTTTTTTCTGGAGCTGTTTTAAATTTTCCTTCACAGCCGCTTCTTTTAAGAAATTTAATCGACTGAAATTCTTTTTCACTTCTGCCGAGGATTCTAGATAAAATCATTTGTAAGTCACTAACATTACACATTTCGTTGCACAAATCATCAGCAGCGTTATCTTCTTCGGTATACGTCTGAGCGCGTTTGTACAAACATCGATCACAATCCATTTTTTTTAAGTTCTTTGAAAGAACTTGATGGCGTTTGGCTCCGGTCGAGGTTTTGGAATAGGCCTTGCTACAAACGCTGGTGGGAGATTACTCGAATCTGCCACAGTCGATGCAATGCATGAAGTCCAGAGTAGATTTGTAGTCGTTTCTCTGGTGGAAGGTAGCAGGAGTCCAGCTATTTCAAAGATATTCTTGATGACATGTTTCTGAGTCACTACTTTATTAGTTGCTGAAGTGGTTGCTGAAGTTTTTCGATTCAGTGAATTGGAAAAACCTTAAAATAATAAATTAATAAGACCAAATAAATATATTATATCTTGATATTTATTTGGACAAATCATAGCGTCGGCTCCTTTCTTATTTGTTTGGTTTCCAATTAGAAAAAACCGTTAAAATTTCGAACAATCCAAAATTACACTATAATAATTGAAAAAATTTAAACAAAATTTTGTTAGATCATTATCGTCACCACGAGTCTGCCTGCAAAGTTTCAGCTCGATTGGATCACGGAAAAAGGGTTAAAAATCAATACAAAGTTTTTTCGGCAGACAAGCAGACGCTACGAGTGAAAAGAAAGGGATACATAACTACCTGTTGCCCGTCTACTGCAAAGATCACCAAAAATCCAAACACAATATGGGGGAAACACAACTGCTTAATATTATTCATCTCTTGCCCTTTTTAAACTAAATCCGGTGCCAGTAAATATAGTTAGCGTACACGAACAGGGCTTTAAAAAATATTTCACAGTGGCAAATTTAAATGAACATGTGAATAAATAAACATTTATTAAATCGTAATTGTCTTTATGACCCATACGAAAAACAAAACTGCTTGTAAATTTAAATTAGTTGACCAATGTGCGCTGTGAGTGTAGTACTAAAACACGGGACATACCGCAGTTCACAGCGGTATGTCCCGTGTTCTCTAAATGTGTATTTATCAGTGTAATAGTCTTGTATGTGTATTATTTTATTTTATTTTTATTTTATTTAGTTTAGCACAAACACAGGCATGACTTGCCCATAAATTTTGTGCGTGATGGTAATGTCATCTAAATTATATCATATGTGGGGTACAAAAGCAAATGTAGCAATATACAATAAAATTTAAAAAATATTTTGAATGGTAAATGTACCAAATTCTAGATTTTATGTATCTATACCTTCTAAAATCATGTTTCCTATAAATTTATAAGCTATGTTTCCTATAAAATCTCAAATTCTGTACATTATAAACTATTGAACCTCGATGATTGCAATTAATTTGTACTTCCTTTATATTAACTCGTGGCGTCAAAAAAAACTTTGGATCGATTTTTGACCCTTTTCCCGTGATCCATTCGAGCTGAAACTTGGCAAGTAGACTCGTGGCGACGATCAAGAAGATCTATCAAATTTTCGTTAAAAAAAATTAATAATTATAGTATAATTTCGGATTTTTAGAAATTTTATTGGTTTTCTCAAATTGGAACCATTAGAAAAGTTTGTTTAGCAACGGCGGCCCGATAACGTCGCGGAATATTTTATAAATTTGAATTACTCCGTCGGTATACATAATAGATACTTCACTACGAATGTCGAAAATCTAAATTGACTGACAAATGTTTTTAGAATTTAATCTTCAAAGCATGAAGTGTCTTATCAAAGCTCAAAACATCTGACATTTTAGAAATATATTAAATTACTGTAAGTTTAGTGTTTTTTAATTCGTCTTTAATTGTTGTTATATTTTACAAAGAAAGGGAGTATAATAAAAACATGGTTTTTATGTGTTACTTTTTTTTTGGATATTGCTGCCTTTACTTTTATACCTCACTTATTATGTTACATTATTGTATTACAAAGCTATAATATCAAACGAGGAAGTTATTTTATCTGCTGTATCAATGATCTTATTCTCAATTGCAATAAAGTGTTATTTTTGGAATTTCGATTTACAGTCTGAAAATATCTCTATTTTGCTTTGCGAAGGAAAAATATTGTACGTTCTAGTGAATCGCGGTAATAGAGACAAGTATCCGATATTCGCTATTAGGAACTGTTATTTTAATTTCGCAAAGAACGTTTGGTACACCAGAGAAACCGTTATAATATCATTGAATCAGCGATTACTCTTCTATTAGTGTAGTAAAAAATTCAGAGGAAATTGACTGAATACAGTGGAAATGCGATAACTCGTGAGTGACAAATCTATGTATGGAGGTGGATGAGCCCTCCAGTTTTGGATAGAGTCAAGAGTCACCACTCCGTTTGTAGAGTCGGAGATCTCTGCTATTGTTGATGACGTAAATAAAAGTCGCGATGGTTTGACAGAATTTATTTGAAGTATAAATGTTGACAAAAGTTACAAGTACAATATTTTATAGGTACACAATAACATAACCTATATGTTGTACATGTACACACGTACATGTACAACATGTACAAAATAACATAAACAATAACAAAGTTATAGGTACACAATAATGAATCGATAGATGACGAGAGCTTCCGCAGTATAAGCGGTTCACGTCAAAGTGAGATGTATAACGAAGAGGGCTTCCGCCGTATCCGAAAAGCCCAGCAGGAGTGAGATGGTCTGCTCTGGAGACTACCGTTTATATAGTGATCGTGAACAAAGGAATCGGGGTTGTAATGACTTCGTCTTTACTCGGTCGCGCGTGTGGATATTTAGCCTAGATCAGCAAGGTGAATTTCCTCACAGTCCGTGCCCCCTGATATATATCGCCTTTGTTCTTGGTCATTGCTCGGCTTACATTGTCACATGTTTTACTTATTCAGCGTTCTGATTTTCGACCTTTGCGTCGGGGGCGATAGAATGGTGTCGGTACTGGTGTCGACGTATGCGATACCTCCTTACACGTGTGTATGCATGCGTCTTTGGCCACCACATATGTATCATCTGGTATTACAAATATTGAACCTGTTAAAAGCCTCATCAGCCGTCGAGCATGCATGAGAGGATGTATGAATGTAACCAAAGCAAAAGTGATGTACCAAGATAGAAGAATGTGGAATTCCATACTCTCCGCCTACCCCTGCGGTGAAACGGCGTGATATTTAGATAGTTAGTTAGTTAACATTTATGAAGAAAATAATATGGCTCCAGGACTTCCAGACCATTCTAACGCAAGAGATTTACATTTTGTTTGTGAAGTAAACTTGTTTAATTAAAGGTCTCCGCAATTTTTAATTAAAATTCTTATTCTTACTTAAATACGGGAGACAAAGAGATATATTTTTATATTCAAGAACATGTTCCTATAGTGAAGTTGCATTGTTTTCAGAAAAGAGTTCTGTGAAATTTAAAACAAAATTAATTAATCAATTAGAAAGACATACAGAAAAATCAAATCCACGAAAAAATATTCGACTGCTATATATATTCTAACCACATTCCGTGGTTTGAATCCCGGTAGCAGCCAAATATTTCTTCGTGGATCTGATTTTTCTATATGCCTTTCTAATTGATTAATTAATTTGGTTTAAGATATATTTTTATTTGTCCTGTATAATGAACGAGCTCCTTTTAATTATTTTAAAAACGTATGTAATACATAACTATTTTACTTAAGTAATTGAAGAGATTGAAGCCTTTGAAGAGAATTTGTGGTGTGCAGTCACCAATTCATAGAATAATGATGCAGGAGTTTGCCTCTAATATCCGGCTTCATCAGTGTTCTGAGAAAATCCGCGATGTTCAAAAAGACTCGATACTTTATTATTACTTCGGACATATTTTTCGTAATGATAATATAAATACATTCAAATTAGTATTTGTCATTTTTGCATTATTTTTTAAGCTCCTTTTTTTTGTTCAAAGATTCCTTCCTTTCCGTAATTATATTAATATTTTATCTGAATTTATTTTTTTCTTTCTGGGCTTAAGAAATATAAAGGTAACATTTATAATCAAGCGAATCTTTTCCCGGGATCCTATCCCTGGATTGCAATCTTAATTTTTATATATTTTTCGTTTATGTCTATATTTCCCATATTAATTTTAAATATTCATTGTTTTCTAATGAAGGGACCATTAGTCCTGAAAAAACAGTGGTTGAAAGGTTTTTTTTTATTAATATAATAACTCAAATAGTCAATTTCTTTGCATCATACGAATCTAAACTGTGTAACAAGAGCTTCGTATTCCGCTTCGTAGAACCGCAGAGAGTATCCTATGTTTGTCCAAACTGATGTCTGTCTTTGGCAACTTGGAGCAGATTCTCAACTTCAAGCTGCTTCAAACTATTTCCCCGACCAATATACATTATCTCTACCCAACGAATGTTTGCATACTTTTTTCCCTTCAATAATTATTTTGTAGATGAACTTATTTGGGTCCTTCAATAATATGCTCCAAATATTTTGTTTTGCGCCACTCAACAATGGCATTATTTACCGTTCTTTGTGGATTCTATAAGTTTGTTTACCGAGAGTAAAACATTTTTAACAAGAAACAAACAAACACCAGAAAAGGAATCAGTTATTTTCTCAGTAAACAAAATATTTTTCAAATAATTCAGTTGCCAATAATGTTTTTTCTCTTTTTTGCAGGTATGGACTATTTTACTGCATTCATCTTAACATCTGTTGGGACCGAAATAATATGTAAGAATTTTATTTATTTTGAATATACTTCAGAAGGTTTAATATTTTTTACTACACTATTTAGGATTTTTAAAAATATATAATTTTGAGCAATGATGTTGCACTATCTTGTGAGTTTTGATCATGATGTCAGTTAAAAGAATCATGTATTGTTATGAAGTTACGTAGAGAAGGATTATTTAGTCGCGTTACGTATTTAATATCATGCAAAATATGTATAAGTATTCTTATTTGATTATCGTAATATTTCAAAGTAAGTACTACAATATACATACACTAAGAGTGTAAGAGTGTCAGTGTAGGATATTTGTATGATTTTGTCATTAAAAAAATGCATACATGCCACATCCTTATTCTTTTTAATTTTCAAATTGGAGTTTGTGCTTCGTCTCCAAAAAATACCGACAACTGACCGGTCTTTCGGCGCAAGAATTAAACTTAAAACCTTTGATTAGGGTTTTTAAGTTTAGAAGTTCTAAACTTTAAAAAAAGCTAACGCTCTTGGAACATCAACACTTTAAACTTACAAAACACTATTTCAATCGCTTCAGGCTTATTTGTTTGTTAAGTTTGAGACATCAAGCTAATTATCAATATGACAAACAATATCTGGGCATATTCATTAAATTTTAATCAACAGAGATCAGCATCATTAAAATACGTTTTGTATATGTATCATTTTTTTCGTAATCATCGATAGCTGCTGTAGCAAAATTGATAATACTGTTCCCCGAAAAGGAAACCCTCTGTATTCGTACTGCGATGGTAACCAAACTTTTTTGAATGGTTAGATTTATTCTGTATTTCGTTTGTTTGTGTTTATAACTGATTCATCTTATTTGTTTTAAATATTTTATAATATAACGATTAATAATATAATTTTCAGCTAATGACTAGTAAAAAAATGGTCGTGAATCTGCATCTTTTATAGTGTCAAGTATACTCATGTGTGTATTGTTTATAGTACAACGTACCTATAAATAAATACACAAACATGATTTCTAAAACATGGACATTGGTTTCATTTTACAATTTATCTTATTAATTTACCTTATACAATTTACCTTACACCTTCATTTTACAATAAATACGAGTATCTTACCTGTAGACATGGTAGCCGAAAACTTGGATTCTTAAGAAGGAAAATATAATGCCAACATCCTGTTCCAAAATAAATATAATATAATATAGAACACCCAACTAATTATTTATCTATCAGGGCGTGCACTTCGTATATAAAACAATAACAAAATTGGTGAAAGTTCAATCAGTGAAAGCCTTTCACCGGAAGGGGACAAGAGTCCACGAATCTGGGTTTATGACCTGTCGTCGCAGATTTAAGGATCCTTTACGTCGGCTTCTTTCGCCATTTCTTCCAACCCCTCCTCCACCCCCCTTAGAGCAACATTTTTTTTTGTATTTCACGAATTAAATTAACAATTCAATATCCTCCTCTCAACCACTCCACCGAACTGTCTCCGGCCAGGGCCCGCCACGACCGCAATCCCAACAGGACATAAATAACGTAAAAATAAAATAATTACTATTGTTTTATTTTTACGTTATCGTTTTACGTATCATTAATTTCTGATAAAAAATTTATTTTAATTGATGTGACGGAAACTCAATTTTTAATTTTAATTTAATTTATGGTGTTTCAATTTAAATAATAGTTAAATGTAGATAATAAATGCCTACAATAGAATTATACCTTATATATACAGTGTGTTCGGTAACCGGTGTCGGAGCCTTTAATAGCAAATATATGATCAATTTCATCGACAAAACACCCCGTTTATGTCATTTTCAAAGAGTTATGATTTTGATGTTTGCTTTTAGCAAATATCTTGTACTATCTAAAAGAATATTAAAAAATTTTCCCCAATGACCTTTATTTTTTTTATATTATAACTTAAGAAAACATCATTGAAAGATTTGACAGATACTTCGTGGTGCAACATTATAATTTAAAATATGTTTTACTTTACTTTGTAATATACACACACAATATGAGCTATTAAATTACAACTATAGTTTCGAGAGGAGCAGTCCCTCTCAGCATCAGGTATAGATAATAACTAACTTAAATAACTAATTTATCAATCTAATTGGGTAGGTCAGGGGGTCAGGGGGGCGCGCGGCAGGGAAGGGTATTTTTTCGCCGAACAGCTCTAGGAGTGGTGAAGTGGACTGAAATGTGATATTATTTATTAATGTGTTTCCAGAATTTAATTTTTTTTTTTAAATAATTTCAATTACTCCACTCGGTTCCTCATAGAGGATGGACAGTGAATAGTTTGGAAACCGTTGAAATCCTAAAAAATTTAAATTCTGATGCACTTTAGTTAGAGTAACACGCATGTGAAGAGTATTTTATAAAAGATGTTGGTGAGTAAATAATAAATACTATGGTTGTGGTGTGTAGTGATATTTACACGCCAGTGTACTAGTTGTCCTGATAAAAAGACGGGCTACGTCTCGAAACCGGCAGACAAAAAAGTTATTATTAATTTTAGTGGTTATATACTAACATAAATAACATTTTGTTGAAATATCTGACCACAAAGTTAATGCTTTAAATATTAAAAATATTAATTTTTTGTCTCTTTTTTTTAAATTTTGGTAAAATACATAGAGTAATATTGATCCTTATTGTTTTATCTTTCAAGTGAGATATTTAAAGGATCTCTCCATAGGTAAATATTACCTAGTAAATTGACACACCGCCTATGCTTGAGTAATATACAAATTGAAATGGCTGCCATTTCTTTATGGCTGTAAAAATTACATACAGGGGGTGTTTGTCGACGTAATTGATCATATTTTATGCTATTAAAAGCTCCAATACCGTCACCGGACACTCTGTATATAAATGTTTCGTATAATGCTGTATAAGTTAAAACTAATTTTTGGCAAAAAAAATTGTGGCTATCCGTCGTCCTTACATTTTTTAGCATTTAATGCTACCTATGAAAAATTTTTAAAAAATTGAAACACTAAAAACAATTAATATATTTTAATTTAATACATATTAATAAAGTTATATTTAATTTTCATTAATTATATTAGCAGCAAGCTCAGCGAATCTACATGTTGAAATCTTTTTTCATTTGTGTGCTCGAAATTGTGAAAATGATTGTGAAGATCAATCCCAACCCTCATCTTAGTAATCGTATATATCGTCTTCGTAAACACTTTTCCATCTAGACGGGTAGTTTTTAAAACCTTCCAGTCTAGGTCTTCTCCTCCTGGGAATATGAAAGTCTGCATTTGCTTCTATGTATTCGTCACTGCCTTCGTCTTCGTTCGATCTACTTGTCGGCCGGTTGTAACGCGAAACGTGTGGTTGTGAATTAAATTTCAAACCACTTGGTCGACCTTCGTAATGGCTGAAAACAACGCCAGCCACATCATGGTTTGAATAAAGAGTTTTGAAGGCATTCGCTATGCGTTTCTGTTGATTTTTACTTAAGTCCTTCACCTCGTCCTTAAGTCCTTCAACTTCACTTGATTCACCTGCCCGCTGATTGTAACCTGAACCTTTCAAGCCTTTGAACTTTGACCGCTGATTGAAGTCAATTTTGGTTCTACTTGACTGCTGATCACCTCCTAATTTATTCAAACTGTTAATGATTCTTTCCTGCTGCCTTTCATTCAAATCATTAGCAGTCTCTGACAGAATATCTCGCAGACTAAACTCGCCACTAGATCTGCTGGTCGCCCGCTGGTTATCATGTGAACCTTTCAAGCTGTTTGACTTTGACCGTTGGTTGAACTCAGTTTTGGAGCTGCTTGATTGCTGCTTACCTTCTACTTTATTCGAGCTGCTTATGATTCCTTCCCGCTGCCTGTCATTCAAATCAGTCACTTTCTCAGACAGAATATCTCTTAAACTAAGCTCGCCACTAGATCTAATGGTCGCCTGCTCGTTGAACCCATCTGAACCTTTCAAGCCGTTTGACTTTGACCGTTGGTTGAAGTCAATTTTGGAGCTGCTTGATTGCTGCTCACCTTCTAATTTATTCAAGCTGCTTATGATTCTTTCCCGCTGTCTGTCATTCAAATCAGTCACTTTCTCAGACAGAATATCTCTTAAACTAAACTCGCCACTAGATCTACTGGTCGCCTGCTGGTTGAACCCATCTGAACCTTTCAAGCTGTTTGACTTTGACCGTTGGTTGAAGTCAATTTTGGAGCTGCTTGATTGCTGCTCACCTTCTAATTTATTCAAGCTGCTTATGATTCCTTCCCGCTGCCTGTCATTCAAATCAGTCACTTTCTCAGACAGAATATCTCTTAAACTAAACTCGCCACTAGATCTACTGGTCGCCTGCTCGTTGAACCCATCTGAACCTTTCAAGCCGTTTGACTTTGACCGTTGGTTGAAGTCAATTTTGGAGCTGCTTGATTGCTGCTCACCTTGTAATTTATTCAAGCTGCCTATGATTCCTTCCCGCTGCCTGTCATTCAAATCAGTCACTTTCTCAGACAGAATATCTCGAAAACTAAACTCGCCACTAGATCTGCTAGTCGCTTGCTGGTTATGATCTGAACCTTTTAAGCTGTTTGACTTTGACCGTTGGTTGAAGTCAATTTTGGATCTGCTTGATTGCTGCTCACCTTCTAATTTATTCAAGCTGCTTATGATTCTTTCCCGCTGTCTGTCATTCAAATCAGTCACTTTCTCAGACAGAATATCTCGCAAACTAAACTCGCCACTAGATCTACTGGTTGCCTGCTGGTTGAACCCATCTGAACCTTTCAAGCTGTTTGACTTTGACCGTTGGTTGAAGTCAATTTTGGATCTGCTTGATTGCTGCTCACCTTCTAATTTATTCAAGCTGCTTATGACTCTTTCCCGCTGCCTGTCATTCAAATCAGTCACTTTCTCAGACAGAATATCTCGCAAACTAAACTCGCCACTAGATCTGCTGGTCGCCTGCTGGTTATCATCTAAACCTTTCAAGCTGTTTGACTTTGACCGTTGGTTGAAGTCAATTCTGGATCTACTTGACTGCTGCTCTCCTCCTAATTTATTCAAGCTCTTCATGATTCTTGCCTGCTGCCTGTTACTCAAATCGTTCACACTCTCTGACAGAATATCTCGCAGACTAAATTCGCCGATAGATCTGCTGGTCGTTTCCGTTTGCTCGTCATTTTCAAAATATTCGTCGCTATCCAAAAAATCTTCGTAATGTGATGTTCCCGCGTTCTTACTTTTCTTACCACTCTTAACTGCACCCAACCTTCTTTCTCTGACAAACTTATCTGGGTGGAAAAAGTTATACTCCTTTGCAAAATTTTTAATCTTAAGATTATTTTCATTAATATCGGATCTACTTAAAAGCTGCTGACTGCTGCCGGAGCCACTTCCTGTTCTGCCTTTAGGATGGACAAAACGTCCACTGTTATCGAAACCATGTTTGAAAATAGCATTTGTCGTTTGGGTATCAGCATCAATGCCGCCAGATCTACCATTTTCTATTCCATTCAGAAAATTCTCATCAACCTTACCAGAGACTTTGTAAATTTCCGCTTCGCTGGCAGCATCTGGATTGATTCTGAATGCACTTAATAAATCAGATGTATCTGCTCTATTTCCCAATTCGCTGTGATTACTTTTGATCGTATTTTTTTTATTTCGGTTTTGATTTACATATGCCAAGTTTTGTGACACGCGATCAAGCGTGGGTAATTTTATGGTTCTAAGCGACATCTTGCCACTGTTGTTGCTCTCATCACTGTCGATTTCATCTTCGACAAGTTCACCATAGCCGAGATGCTCCACACCCGCCTGAAGCAGAGCTTTCTCTCGAAACGAAATGGCGTCGCTGACTACATCAGCCATGATGGTGGTCAGCTGCCTCACAGAGCACGTATCGTCGCAGGAGCGGTGCGGTCTATTCAGCGCTGTAGCAACGCAACTGTCGCACTTCTTGGTCTCCGAGTCGGCTGGAGAAATGTTGGAGAAGCGTATGATTCTGGTGCAAGATTTAATACATTTGCTATCGTTTGAAACTTTATCCGAGAGGAAACAGCTTCCGCAATTATACGTGTCCATTGCGCGGCCTAGTTCTATCCCTGATACTTCTGGAATTTTCTTCATTACAATTTTGGATAGGGACGTGACGATCCTCTTTCTGTACACTTCCAATCTTTTTCCTTTCATCAAAACATGGTTCTGAAAAGTAAGACAAAACAATATTGATATATTACAAAAATTTTATAAGTATTCTCTCAGAATACAATTACTGGATTTTTTCAACACAGGGATAACCATTAATTAAGACAAATTTTAGTTGTCTCGCAGAGACGAAGTTATTTATATGAGAAAGCATGTAGATAAGTTTTTGTCGGGCATCCACAAACATCCACATGCGACCTGTCTTGGCTGGCTTATGTGTTCACTTTTCGCAATGAAACCATGTAATATATGGTTTCATTGAAATGTGGGGTACAAAAGTAAAGACAGAAATATCCAAACAATTAAAAAATGTTTAACTAATTGGATTACTAATTTAAAATGCACCGAATTATGGATTTCAAGTGTCCGAAATCATGTTTCCTATACATAATTTCTATATGTTTTCTATCTATAAAATCTCAAATTCAGTGCATTATAAATGAGTAATCCTTGATGATTGCATTAATTTTTTTTGGATATTGATGCCTTTGCTTTTACACCCTAAATATGATTTATAGAAAAACCTGTTCTGAGGTAGGTAGCTTTTTTTATCATTTTACTACCTTAGATCGATATTTTATATTCATTTTGAAAGAAAGTACATACAGTAAAAATCAAAAATAATATTAAAGATTACAAAAGTATCATGCGAGATGGAGAAAAAATAGAAATAAATAGAAAATATAGTTTTACATTTTTAAATTTCATATTAATACGCTATCGCCATCTATGGTTGAAAATTTATCATTTCCATAAAATAGTATGTATGTGTAGACGTCGTCGCTGGTAAAAAAGACTTCTATACTCTTTTGACTTGAATATGAAACAATATTATTTTTAGTGTATAAGTATATGATATTCACTCGAATAAAGACTCGTACGACTATGTCTCTAGCATAGTCTATTCAAACAAATGAAAGATTCTCAGATGTGAACGAATATAGATATTTCAAAATTTTGATTATGTGTGGATGTTCTTACGGGGGAATTTTTGAATGTTGCATTGTGTAGAGTGATCACTTAAGCCAGCTTATGCAAGTTATAAGCCCTGGGCCATCGTACTAAAAGGTTTCCACACACGTTTCTCATATTCACAGCTTCGTGAATATGAGAAACGTATGTGAGTCTTCCATAATTTGTCTTATTAACTGTGAAAACAAATTCATAAGGTATTTGCATAAAGCTTTTCTTTATTTTTAATTTTTAACTTTTTCTCATTTCTAAAATTTCTTATTTATCTCACTGTTATTTTGTTATTTATGTCACATTAACATTTAAAATACATGTTATTTGTATTTTAAATATTTTAACAATAATTAATACACAATAAAAGTTGTTTGTTTCCAAAAGATGATTATAAAATTCGGAAAAATTATTGCTATTTCAACATCTATTTCAAGTGCTACGTAATTCTAATAAGTATGTTGATAATTTAATAAATAGTGGGTTTATATATAAGTTTTATGAATAATTACTTTCATTTAGTTTCGTTTTAAATAGTTAGTTTTATAGCAGTCTTTTCTACGTGTAAATGTTTTTTTTGAGATTATCTAAATTATAAATTTTATATTGCGCGTATTTACACAAATATTTACACGTTGCAAGACAGGATACTACATGATGGCCTCCCAGAGTTCTGAAATGGAGACCTCAAAAGAAATGGGCCGATGGCTACAATTAGCCAACAACAGGGAAGAATGGAAAAATAAGGAAGAGGCCTGTATCCAGCAGTGGAAAGACGAAGGCTGATGAAGAAGAAGAAGAAGACTCATATATTAATGATTGGAGGAGAGCTTCTATTGTTGCTCGACTACAAAGGCTAGAAAGGATGACGCTTGGTCATCATGAAAGCACTTAACCGAAACCAGGCTTCAGAACCTTATTGCACTCCACCTTATAACTTCTTGTTTAACTTCTCGTTTCAATTAATACTTGATTAATTGGGATTTTAATCTGCAGCTTCTGAAGCCAATTAGTTGAAAGGGTAAAATTTTCTATCATACATGGATTTACCACACATGATAGAGTAAAGTATGAAGATATTAGGAATGAATGTAAAGCTGATCGTAGCATAATACATAGAATAAAAATAGGATCGCTTAGGTGTTTTGGGCATGTTGAGCTAACGAATGAGGAAAGAATGGTAAGAAAGATATATGATGCAAGTGTTGACGGCGCCAGAAAGAGAGGGCGACCACGGAAGACGTGGCATGACCAGATTAACCAGATACTGGAAGATGGTCTTGTGAGAAGCCTGAACAACCGTCGAGCTTGCATGCGAAGATGTATAAATGTAGACGAAGCGAAAGTTGTATGTCAGGACAGAAGAGTATGGCGCTCTATCGTCTGTGCCTAACCCCACGTGGTGGTAAGTTAGTTAGTTAGTTACAATTTTCCTACCTCTCCTAGGGTGCTGTGAGTGGCAACGATCTGCAAGAAGGCTACCAGGGCGAGAAAGGCTGCCGAATCCATCGCGACCTCGTCGTCAATATGGACATTAAATCTTGCAAGGTGGTCGCCTACTGCCACTTACACGGATTATTGAAAACGCAGCAAGTATATTACGATTTAAGTCAGATTTTCAACGGATATTAAATGTAATTTGTGAACCTGTGCACTTAGCGTGGCTCGAATGGAAGTATGGCGAAACTATTGACGCCAGCATCAATGCAATACCGTTTTTCAATTACCTACGAAAAACCCTGCAAGAAATATAAATATAACGTAAATCCCGTTGAGATGGATTGGTTTAAAAATGCAATGTGTATAAAAATTGAAATTTTAGCTCGATTATGCAAAAAAGATTTTTTTAGTTATTATATCAATTACATTCTTGGCTCTACAACCCCTGGTGGGTCTTGGCCTCCTCCACTCATCTCGGTTTAGTGCCGGCTCTCTCCAGTTCAGAAGGTCCAAGGCAGAAATTTCTTTGAGGACGTTGTTACCCCATCTTAATTTTGGCCTTCCTAAGCTCCTTCGCCCTATCAGCCTTGAGTTCAGCAGGGACTTCGGTGCTTGATGCTGGTTCATTCTCTCCACATGACCTAGGTACCGAAGTCTTTCCAGTTTTATAAATTTTGTGACGTGTAGCTCATTATAGTTTAGAGCTCATTGTTGTAACGTCTGCGCCAAAGTGCATTTTCTAGAACCGGTCCGAAGATACGCCTCAATTTTTTTTTTCATAAACTCCGTTGGGAATATGTATACAAAATTTGCCTCCAATCAGTGAAGCGGTGTAGATTTGTACAGAAAATATATCTGGGGAGGGGATGGGTTAAAGGAGAAAGGGGAAATGTCGCCTATATTACCCGATTGATCCTAAAGAATAAGTTTCCAAATTTTGAGTCCGATCGGTCGAGCAGTACAGATTTGCATTGAAAATATATCAGGAGGTGGTGAAGTGGTAAAAGGAGAGCAAGAAAATGTCTCCTATGTTATCCGCCGGGTCCTAAAGAATAAGTTTGCAAATTTTGAGTCCAATCGATCAAACAATACAGATTTGCATTGAAAATATATCAGGGGAGGGGAAAGGGTACAAGAAATGTTGCCTGTGTTATTCGCCGGCTATTAAAAAATAATTTCCAAATTTGGAGTCCGATCGGTCGAATGGTACAGTTTTTTTGAAAATATATCAGGGGGTGGGGTGGGGGTAAAAAGGGATAGGGTACTTTTCGCCTATGTTACCCGCCGGGTCCTAAATCATAAGCATCCAAAATTTGAATCAAATCGGACAAACGGTGTTAATTCGTATAGAGAACAGACAGACAGACGTATTGTATCACATTAATGTTAAAATTTACCGTTTTTTTACAATTAATGCATTAAATTTTTTCAAAATTATCACCATTTCATGTGATTTTTTAACGAAAGATGTTAGGACGTGGAAAAATGATAATGACTATTTATTTAGTTTTATTTATATTTGTTCGGAAAACCAACAGCTAACAATAATTAAGTAAATAAAATAATGTGAAACATAAAAGCCAATTATAGGTTTTCACTGGTAGTAACAAAATATCGTATTTGCGTGATATACCTACATATATATGATTTAGTATTTGATAAAACTAGATACAATTAATAAATGGAAAATAATGACATATATTTTATTCGAAAAATTAAACAACAACAAAGCTGAGAATTTTGAACATTCTAAGAAAGTTGTAAATTATATAGTAGGTAGAGAGAGAAAGAGTGCTTATGGAAGAGTTATCAATGATGCGAAGACAATTGTCCTCACTCCACCGATGAAGAGAAGAAGCAATATTTATTTTTGGCGGTTAAAGATTATTGACAAAAATTTCCTGGCTCAAAAAAGTTCACATTGACGACATCAAAGAATTATTATTTCTTTAATTTATATATATATATATTTTAATGTTTCAGGTAATTATTTCATTGATTTTAACCTAAAGTTTAACAAAATTTTAGCAAAAAGTTGTTTTACATAATTTTTTGATTTTTTCCCATTTTATATTTTTAGTTAAACCCTACACTTTCATAGCTGGTTGCGACCCCTAAAAGTCCTTAAAAAAATTAAAATACTATTAAGTATTAAAACATATGAAAAAAATCGAAAGGGTGTCCCGTAGAAAAAAATATTTTAATAATAAAAATATTAATAATAAAAATACATTTTTGAAGCACCCTAATATAAGTACCTACCTTAAATTTAATTGTCTGTCTGAATATCGTTTTTCTAAACTTTCTTGTATGAAACTTTGTACTACGCACACATTACGAATTATTAATTGCTACTATAATTTCGAGAAGAGCAGTTTCTCTTATTTTCAGGTATAGTTAAGAACTAACATAAATACGAAATGTATTATTCAATTCAGCTAGGGTAGGAAGCCACGCGGAAAGGAGGAGGGTTTTTTAATCATTAAGAAACAGCTCCAGGATCAAAAAAGTGGTATTATTCATAAGTGTGTTATCATAATTTAGATTTTTTAGGATTTCAACGGTTTTCAAATTGTTCATAAGCTATACTTTATGAGGAACCGCGTAGTAGTTTTAATTTGCGACGATTAGTATTAATTGTGTGATTGGCAAATTTGGAGGAGTTGTTATTTTTTAGGTGAGTTGTGAGTATTTTTTAGAGAGAGTTATTTACTGTGACGTTTCGAAGATCGATAGAAACCGCGCGGCGGCAGCTCAGTGCGCTGCTAGCGCATGTGTGTTTACCAGCGACGATTAGTCAATAAGTACCTGCCGAAGTGCGGAAGTATTCCATAGTAATCGAGATACGATGCGATGTAGTGGGGCCTACCCGCCCGGAGAATTTTTCGGTTAAGTTGGCGGCGTAAAGCCGTGAGGTTGCCCGGCCGGTTTTTGTCACATGATGGCCGCCGGCGCTATGAAGGATGGTGCCGAGAAGCTGACGGCGCGTTACTGTTAAAATCTGAACGGGTCCAGATTCGTCGCTAAACGAGTCGTTTCTGGTACGTTTTTACTCAGCAACCTATTTTCATCTCCCCTGTGTAATATTATGTGCATATTTGTAATGACGGATCTTACACAGGACCCGTTCCGCTTCCGTGCTCGGAGCGTTCGACCAGGGATTAGGCATGGATAATCCGCTTAATCATCGAGATTGACGAGGATCCGCTTGCAGCTGGGCTGTGGCGGTGAGGAGCTGTCTAATGGCGGCTGGCCGACGGATCCGTACCTTTGCCGCGGGTCCCGTGGTCAATGGCGAGACTGATTTCCCCGGGCGAAGGCGGACGCCGTCGGAGAATTATGTATAATGGTCGGCGTGCACGACCAGAGGCTTCAAGTGGGTATCCGTAACATCTTTTTCACGCTAGTTTAACTCCCGGTTTCTGCGAGGAGTTCGATCAAGCAGGATGGGCATCCCGGCCATCTTCGCTTCGACGTCTAAGGAAACCGTGTTTGTTGTGCTTCGAAATCTATAACTTTATTGTATTGAAGGGTAACTCTCAGTATCCGCCTGTTTGTTTCTTTTGGGTATTCGTCATATTGGAACTTTAGGAGCCTTAAGCTCGGTTTTATTTTAATTATAATGTTGTAGCCGTCGGCCATGTCGACGGAAAACGATGATGAATTTCTCTAGTATTGATTATTTTCTCTTGACATAGTGTGCCTCTGGGCGGTAAATTCATCCCCCTATTGTTTTATTTTTGACGTCGGGACGGCTGTGTCCGTTCCGACGTCATATTTAATTTATGTAATATAATTTATCTGGATACCTGATGCGGCTGAGACCGCTCCCTGTATATAGTAATTTTAATTAAATTGTATTTCCCAGTAGTCACAGTTTTTACTGATTTTGATTTCCCGAGATCCTGATAAATATTTACACACACTCACAATCACAATACGCTAATGATGACCATAAATACACACCAGCATGAGACGGCATCGGATATTGGACCACGGAGGAGGTGACTGTACTGAGATTCATGCTCTACCAATTGTAGTAATGTCAGTGGTGCTTGGGACCCGGGCACACAGTGGCGTTCTATCCGCGGTCCCATGGCAACGTGTAGAAGATCTTCAAGTGCGAATTATGCAATTTAGTGTAAATTAAAGAAGGGTTCTCCGAATAAATTTGTGTCCAGTATATTATATTAAGTAAAATATATCACTCTCTTACCTTGTGGATACTATGGTCCATGAAGTTCGCCGGCTGGCAAGGCACGTTCTTTCAAATGGCCAAGTGATCTCTTGTCTGCTGGAACTCTCTCGTCATCTTCTTGTACAACAGCCTCATTGGATTCTTGAATCCATGGTTGCGGTCACAATAGAGCGCTTTCCATCCCTTTCCATCCACGCCTTCCTAGTGCCTCTTACATTGCTTTAATTCTGAAAGTACTCGCTCAACGACAAATAGCATTAATAAAAATTATATTAACCATTATACTTAATATATATAAATTATTATTGATATATTGAGTACATATCGTCTCAGATGGTTGGGACATGTACGGCGAATGGAAGACAATCGAATCCCGAAGAATATTCACAACCACAGGGGAGAAGAAGTATGGGAAAACCGAAGCTAAGATGAATGGATGGTGTAGAAGGGATCTAAGGGCAATCGATGCGACAAAATGTAAAAGGCGGTTGATGGACCGGGTGAAACGGCGAAAAATTCTGGAGGAGGCCAAGGCTCACAGTAGGCTGTACGCCGATGATGATGATGACGATGATATTAGGTATAGTGACAGAATGTCAGTAACAAACTATGGGAGTCAAAGGACATTGTAATGGAAGGACATCTCGTAATTTTAATACTAGAATCGAAGAACATATGAGGTGTCTTAATAACAACAATTTTTCCGAATTTTCCAATCACCTCATAGAAAATAATCATAAATTTGACTCAAAAATAGGGGTTAAAATATTAAATACTAATAATAAAGGTTTAAAATTGAATAATTTAGAAATTTTTTACATAAAGGAGGCGGTGAATAATAGAGGGTACCTCTCATTAATAACCAAATTAATTTTCCATATAGCCCTTTGTTTAATTTAACGTTCATATAAAATGTGGTAACACTCACTTTAGACCCCGCCCCCTCTCACTCTCTCTCGTTAAATTCCTGAATTGTTCAGTAGGCTATATATAATCAGTGCATGCTTGTCTCTGACAATATTAACACGCATGTGATCAATATTGGTGAAAGCTTAACAATACTATTGTTGAGATGTATAGTGTTGTGAATAATAGTAGTGTAGTGTTAGTCCTGATGAAGAGACGGGTACGTCTCGAAACCGGTAGACCGTAAATCTGGTAGCGGTTTTTACTAAGTTTACTAACGTTCTGTTATTATGTCTAACCAGAAAGTTAATGCTTTAAATATTAATAATATTAATAATAAATAAATTTCTATTCTTCAAAATTAACAATAATTTATTTATTTGTCAGCACCCTAGAGGACTTTTACAGTACATATAAAATACAAGAATTTTTGCATACCTAACATAAAACACGTTTTATAATAATAAACCAAAAAATTAATAGAAATAAACCACCTTTAAAAGAGATGTGACGATTATTAAAATAACAGATTGTTAGTTAACTTTGTAAAAACCACTGGTAGTGATTTTTACAAAGTTAACTAACAATCTGTTATAATGTCTAACCACAAAGTTAATGCTTTAAATATTAATAATATTATTAAAATATATTAAAATTAATAAATATTTATTAGTATAAAAGAGAACAGTTATACTTAAAACTTTTATGAAAATAATAATAAAGATAATTAAACCAAAATGATAACTGCTAGTGCACTAGTAACATTGACTAGTAGGTATAACATTCATCTAGTGCAGTGTCATTTTGAGCTAAACTTATTTTAAATATTGTTTCACAATCAAGAAATTTGACTAAACGAATTGTTTTAGTACTTTTTAAAAACAAAAGTAAATGTCGAGTATTTTTCGTAAATTCTAAATAAAATTATTCACAAGTCACTTAAATCACACATTTTGTTGCACAAATTGTCGCAATCGCTTCTTTTTTTGGAATTCGTATTTAATATTAAGTAAATAGATTTGTACAGCATAGAGAAGGTAAAGCGTTATAATCACATAAAGTGACGAACATATAAGGATAATGCAAATGAATAGACAAATTTGATTTTTCAACACGACCAAAGCTAAAAAATATATTAAATAACTTCACCATACCTGTAACTTATCAGACAAAAAATGTGATCCTTCCTTAATTTTCTGATACCTCAAGGGATGCAAAAGGACTGGGAATGGGGGGTTAATTCTCTCTGGTGTCATTTTCCTCGTTTCTGACCCTCTAATCCTAGTCTGCCTCATCTTAATATATCGTCAGCAAGTCTGAAGGCCTCTTCTGGGTACGGAGTTGGGTTCTTCTTACGCTGTATGTCTGTTGTGTTAAGGGGCGTCCTATGATCTAATTTTCAGGGTTCTTCTTAATACAATTGGTCAATGACTTTATCTCGAGATGTTTCTGAAACTTCTTTATTACAACTAACACACAGCTTAAATTCATGTCATAATTTGAAAGTTTCGTTCTTCTGGTAATCGTGTAATTTTTCTCTCCCTTTATATATATAGTGTCCGATTACTGGTATCAGAGCCTTTAATAGCATAAAATATGATTAATTTCATCGACAAAACACTCCCTATATATCATTTTTCTCCAACCATTATGAATGGCAGTAATTTCAATTTTTATGTTACCCAAGCATTTGCACATGTGTCAATTTACTAATATCAGTAATATTACCTTAATTATTTTATAAAAATTTAAAAAAGGGATCAAAATTAATAGTTTAAAAAAATTACGAAAAAAAACATGTTTTTTTAGTTTATTAGCTATAATAAGAATAAAGGTCGTTGACGTAATTTTTTTTTTATTCTTTTAGATAGTACAAAATATTTGCTAAAAGTAAACATCAAAATCATCAGAATTTACGATACGTCATATGAATATGACATATTGTGAATTCCTTTGAAAGCTTTGGTGGATATGTTATCCGGGAGAATCAATATATAAGTTAAGTATGAACTGGATGGGGGACGAACTGTTTTAGCTTAAAGAAAAAGCCTAAAAAACATTTACACTGGAAATCTTTAAAAAAAAATCAAAACAAATTATCCTTTAATTTCATATTGTTTAATCTAGTACAAATTAAAAAAATGTACCTATTTAAATTTCATTTATTTTAAAATTAATTTAATGTTGTTTAATACATTAAAAAAAAATTATACCTACTAAGATTTTATTTATTTTATAAAATGCTAAGTAGGTGGATCAGTGGCGTCAGCTTAACGTGCGATTTATGTTTTTTAATATGTTCTCAAAATGTAAAAAATTATTACGAAAAATTAAAATCATTCTCAATCCTCGTCTTCGTATTATTCGTGTCTGGCAACACTTCTCCATGTCGGCTGGAAGTACGCTCTTGGCGGTTGTGTCACACCAATATAAGGGTGGTGCCTAAAGAAATAGTCATCATCATCGTCATCATCATCGTCATCATAATCATCCCAGTACGATCTTATCGGCCAGCTGCGACGTAAGCTGCCTGATCGTTTATCAATTTTTAAACCACCTCTTCGACCTCTCTGCTGGCTGTGGACACCGCTAGCTGTCGGACTGTTGGAAACATAAACTTTGAATGCGTCAGATGTGCGTTTCTGGTGACGTTGATTTGAATCCCTCACACCATCAGGTTCAGTTGCCCACTGTTTATAACCAGACCTTCTTGGGAGCTGCTCATCAGCTAATCTATTCAAGCCCTTGATGATCCTTGCGCGTTGTCTGTCACTCAAATCTGTCACTCTCTCGGACAAAATATCTCGCAGATTAAAACCGCCACCAGACCTTCTGATCGATTTTGTTGGCTGGTCGTCATTGAAATTTTCCAAGCTGTCGTAGTCTGACGATTCCAAATTCTCAGTTCTAGTGTCTCGGTTTTCGGTGTCATCTTCATTTGCGTCGGACCTTTCCAAACCGAACGACTTACTGTCAGGATGGAAAAATTTATTTGCCTTAATAAAATTTTTAAGCATAACAAAATTGTCATTTCTATCAGATGTATTCAGCTGATGACTACTGCCGGATAAGATTCCAGTTCTGCCTTTTGGACGGACAAAACGTCCGCTATCATCATCTTTTTTTTTATCAGCAGATCTACTTATCGTCTGGGTATCAATGTCCACAGATGTACCGTTTTCATTTCCACTTAGAAAACTCTCATCAACTTTACCAGAGACCTCATAAATTTCAGCTTCGTTTTTAGCATCTGGATTAATTCTGAACATATCTAATAATTCTGACGCATCGGGCTTATTTTCCAATTCTCTGGAATTACTTTTGGTTGCATCTTTTTGATTTTGACGACCGTTGTCAGGTTCGGCGGGTTCACTATCGGCCTTGGGCTCCACGTCTGCCTTCAGCAGCGCCTTCTCTCGAGCCGTGTTGGCATCGCTGACTACATCAGCCATGATGGCGGTCAGTTGTCTTACAGAACATTTATGATCGCAGACGCGGTTTGGTCTCTTCAGCGATGTGGCTACGCAGGTGTCGCACTCCTCGGACTCCGAGCTGACTGGAGCAACGCTGGAGAAACGTGCGATCCTTGTGCAAGATTTAATACACGCGTTATCTTTGGCAATTTTTTCCGAAAGAAAACAGTTGCCACAGTTATATGCGTCCATTGCTCGGCTTTGTTCTATTCCCGATGCAAAGGGGATTTTTTTTCTTACAATTCTGGCCAGGGATGTGACAACCCTCTTTCTATAGAGACCCATTCTTCTCTCTTTCACCAGATCATCGATCTGAAAAGAAAGACAAACAATTGTTGGTTTATTAAGTAAGCCAAACACTCTTTGTTGAAGGCTTGGGCTAGCTGAAAGTTAGCACCGATGTTTTTGGGCGTCAGTTGGTATCCCGCAAGTAGCTTTCCAAACTAACCCGTGTAATTAAATTAATTGTGTAAAAGCAACTCAATTTTTTTTAAGTTTTAAATATTTCTGCGGAGTATTTATGCATTTATTATTTGGTTGATGTACCAAATGCGATTGATATATAATTGAATTATATTAGCTTCTTCTTCAAAAATAGCAAAATAATTATGTGATGACATTATTAATATAATTAATAAAATAAACTTACTTTTCACCACTTTTTTATATTGAAAATATCAACATGTTTCAAGGCCTGTAGCTCCTTCGTCAGGATACAATTGTATACTATTTATTGATATTTTCAATATATAAAGTGGTTAATACTAAGTTTATTTTATTAATTATATTGAATTATATTAAGATGGAAATGAAACCAAGCAAATTTTAACAAAAAATTATCATTATTAGACGAAAAAACAAAAATTCATTTCTCTGAACGTGGCGTATGTAAGTTAGTCAGCATATTTGATCAGTCGAGACTTGATTGCAACCAAATAGGTAAAAAATCTTTGATGCCATTTTTCTTATTTAATACAATCACATTTTTTTATCATATAAATGTTTTTCACGATAAGCTTGCCTACCTCCAAAAACGACTCACATATGTTGAAACTTTAAAAAAACATTTTTCAGAACAGAATACGTTACGAATCACAAAGAACATTTATCTCAGTGCATGCCAAACAAAAAATTTATAACAATAAATAATATTATGTACAAATAAAAGCAAATTTTATCAGATGTCAGTGGCAGGATGTTATTTTTAAAAAATTAACCCATAAAAACTAAGTTTTTATTATACTCCCTTTCTCATTGAATCAGGTTTTGTGCCTACTGCACGCGTCGGGGTCGTTACTGAGTTGCATGAAAAAACCATTAAAATTTCGAAAAACCCAAAATTATAATATAATTATTTAAAAAATTTGAAAAAAATTTGTTAGATCATTTTTATCGTCGTCACGAGCCGCTTGCAAAGTTTCAGCTCGATTGGATCACGGGAAAGGGGTTAAAAATCGATCCAAAGTTTTTCCGGCAGACAACAAACCTCAGACGCTACGAGTTAAAAGAAAGGGAGTAAAAATTATTCCATTCACGTGTAAAGAGAAAAGCGACCTTCCTGCACATATCCTTCTTTTTCACATCCAACTATCCAGGATTCTATTTATCGCCCCAGACTCCTTACTTAAATCTTCGGTCGCCTTGTTTATCCCTCGCATTATTATGTCCATCTCACCTTTCCTCATATTTGATTTAATAACAAAATTTTCTTAATTACAAAAAATATATAAAACGCAATAATAGGCTCCCACCCCCCACATCAACTACTGAAGCAGTGTATTATTTCCGGCTAATGAAGAAGAATAAAAAAAAAAACAATAAAAAATCCAGAATAAAGCATTAAGAAATGTATTAAAAAGAAATTAATACACAAGAATTAATGAGATGCTAGAAATGACATAAAAACCACGTAAACATGATCACTTCACAAGAAGAAAAGATGAAATAAGATTACCATACAGGAGAAAAAGATTGCAAACTTCTATCATGTACAGTGGAATGAAATTATATATGAAATGTCCTTTGTTTCTTGTTTTTCTAAATTATTTGAAAAATTATTTTTAAATTATTTAAAAATAATTTAATTTCATTCTGATATTTTGACAGTTATACAACACCCTGACGATGGAAAGGTTTTTCTGAAACATGTTGGTGTAATTAATCAAATAAAAGAAGTAGATATATATGTAGAAATAATACAATCAATATATTTTTTTTTTAATTTAAAACACTTATATCTTATGATACATATATTAGGAAATATATGAGTAGCTTGTTGGTCTTGTGGTTAGGACACTCGCCTCGTGATCCAAAGGTCGCGGGTTCGAATCTCAGCCCAGACTAGCAAGTTAGTCCTATTTTCATAGCACAAGCGTTTAGCTTAGTTTGAAAATAGTAAGAATATTGATGTGACACGTATTCCGTGTTCGCATCTCTATTTAAATATATATATATGATATATATATATATATATATAATAATTGTTGTATTACCATATTTCAGAATAAATTAATTGCTATAATGGCCAATGTGAGTGTCATAAGGAGCAAGACTAGCAGTACAAAATGGAGTTTTGGTGTATGGAAATGAAGCCTATAATAGGAAAAAATGGACGAATGTGAAAAAAAACTTTGCAGGGTAGAATGGATAGTGAATGAATTGGATGTGAATATAATGTTTGCTACAACTACTACGCTACAGCGTAGTAGATAGTATAAAGAAAATATCGCTGAGATGGTTTGGTCATGTGAAACTTATGAACAAGGAAAGGATAGTAGAGAAAATTTATTTGGTGAGTTTTGAAAATAGCAGAAATAGAAGGCATCTGCGGAAGACCTGTCAAACCAAATATTGGAGAACGGCCCAGTTGGAAGCTTCAACAATCGAAGAGTGTGAATGAGAATATATATGAAAGTGGTGTGCTGTACAGAAGAGGTCAGCTTTCTACCTTATCTGCCTAGTTAGTCATTCAAATTATCTTAATTTTTTTTCAATTGATTCAGCAACTTTTCCGTTGAAAACTATCGCGTTTAGTCAAAATCATCAAAATAGTGTAAAACACATAAAGCATATTTTCTAACTACGTCCATGAAAAGTTTTGAATTTTTTTGATGCATCTAATTCTAATGCTAAAAAATTTTCCTATAATTGTGAGTAATCAAGAACTTCAGTAATTATATTTAAAAATAAATTTTCAAATAATTTAGGAAAACAAGAAACAAAAGACATTTCATTCTGATATTTTGACAGTTTTTTAACTGTTTTAGTTAGAAAGGTTTTTCTGAAATATGTTGGTGCAATTACTCATATAAAAAAAGTAGATATATACATTTTTTTTTTTAATTATATTAAGCCTGGGTATTTTTGTGATGTATTCGTTACAGTAATTGAGCCTCATGGTATATTGGAGCGTTTAAAATTAAAATACAATTACAAAAACATTGAAAGATTAATCCGTCTCTTGCACCTCAACGCTGATTAAACATGCATCCTAAGAGATTGCTATTATAATACAGATACCTTATAAATGTGATGTATGAGTCGAACTCCACGAATATACAATATTTTAAAACTATGTTTCATTATTTTTATTTTTTCTTTAAATTTTGTATTCAAAAGTATAACTATGTAAGTCTCATTTGGTCGCATCAGGAGCTGAATACTATTGCAAAATTTGTGGTACAAGGTCTAGGCCTCGTTCCGACCAAGAAACCTGCTTCCTTAACTCAGCTATAAAGCTGTAGGTCCCTAAATAAATGGACACATATTAAATGCTGTAATAACCGAAACAATTCAAAACTTATAATTACTGCAACATAAAATTTGTACACCAGTGACCAATACAACTGGCAAGAGTAAAGGATAAAGAAAAAAATATTTGAATGCTTGATGAAACCAATGAATAATGTGATGAGGCATGGAAACTTGGGAAGATCTCAACTAACATGGATCAATAATTTCCTCAAAGAAATCTGCATTACAGATCCAAATCTAGAGATGAAGAGCTCAAAAATAAGGTTTCTGTTAAAATCTTAAGGAAGATGTACTGGTTGTAGCAATTTGTTGTAGTAATGACTGCTTACCATTACAAGAGGTTTTAGTTTTTGTGAAGTTAGGTCGTTCTTCCATCAATTACAAAAATATGTAAAATCATATTAATTAATATACGTATCCATACAGCCTTGCATATAAATAGAAAATCAAAGAACGCTTGCATACGAAAATGCAACCTGCTCACATACTCCTATTTTAAATATAACTTTGAGAACCACCATGGCGCATCGCTGTTCATACTTGGGAGTTAAATGGTACAAAATAATTATTACCACAAAGCAAATTTCAAGAAAGAAACTTCTCAAAATACGAGCAGTAAAAGTCAAATCCTTGTATTTGGACAGCGATGTATTGTAACACTGCCAACATATTTTAAATGATTTCTGCGTAATCAAAACTTCTACTTCTAATTTGACTTTTTTAATAAAAACTTCTACAATTATTTCGGCTTGTAAATACTCCTTCCATAAACTCGAGCTATTGTCTCATATTATGAGGAGTATGATGGAAAGTTTAGAATGCAATAAAATTTTATAATTTATTTTATAAAAATCATTCTATGTATCTGCTGTACAAATAAATAATTTAAAATATGCTGTGATATAAAGCGAGTTAATATTTGATGATCTTGATTAACATTCAATTACATTCGATCATTAAAATTAATATGTTACCTAAAATAAATAATATGTTAGTGTATTTATTGTACAACATAAGCTGTAGTATTTTTTTAAATATTTTTTTTTTAAATCAAGCAAAGATTGTATTGTACAACCTGTTGAATGTGAAAACAAGGAAACTGTAGGCACGTATCGAGAGGAGATATGTACAGTTACACGCACGATCGCGATAGCGACCGAGGGGAAGATCTAGACGAAGATACTAACAGATAATGTAAAAATAGCCCTGCAAGAGGTAAGGGAGTGCCCAGCAAACTGGACCGCAAAGGTGATTTCAAGGTATTGATGGCATTCTATTACGATTATGCTAATTCACTCCCATGATATCGCTAAAGGAGAAGGAGATAGATATTATTCTGACCACTATCATGTCTTCCAGGTTGAAGATCAAACTGTAAACATGTTGATCATCAGGTGAGCACTTTACCGTTTATCAGAAATATAAACGACCCGGTTTCCCATCCTTGTGGCACCCCTGTTATGTTCGTAAATAAATTTTTAATTGAAGCTTTAAATCTCCGATTGGTTTAAGGGAAATAAATTTGCCTACCTCTCCGAGGGTACATTGCAGGGCGACAATCTGCAAAAAAGTCACCAGTGCCAGGAACACTGCCGAATCCATCACGACCTCGCCGTAAATATGGACATAAAATCTAGTGAGGTGCTCTACTACTTATTGAGAGCGCAGTAAATATAACGCGATTTCGGTCAGATTTTCAACGGACATTAAATATAATTTGTGAACTCACGCTTTTAGCGCTGCTTGAGTGAAGGTATAGCGAAATGTCTGGACGTCAGCTTTAAATCAACACCGTATTTTCAATTGTACTCAAAAAGCCTACCGGAAATTATCTACCTCTTGGATATTCAAATGGAAATTTTAAACGTGAAATATATGCTCAAATATCAAATTTTATTTCTTATGATGTATTAATTTTAAATTAAAAGAAGTTTTAATAGCACACAAATAATATAAATAACCAATTTTTTTTTCCAAATAATTTCCTTTCAAATTTGTTTTCACATTAGTTCCTAATTAGTTACTCAACTCCTTTACATTTTTTTTTATCTTTCCATTTTTTTTTTATTATTCTTTAAATAGTTACATATAATTAATACAATAATTACATATAATTAAAAAAACTCTTTTAGATTCTTCTTTAAAGTTATTATATTTTCTTTTTATTATACATATACTATACCTACATTCCACTGCGCATGATTGAATTTTGCGATTTTTTTTCTTATAAGAGATAATCTTAATAGTATTGTTTTCTTCATGTGCAGTGGTTATGTTCACGTTTGTTTTTTTTATCTTAAGTATTCAAATGTGTTATGTTAATTAAAAAATTTATATACCTATATGTAAATAGAAGTACATTCAAATTAATAATTTGTTTGAATGTCATTATTTATAAGCTTTCTAGCATCACTTTCTTTTTAGTCATTTTCTCTATACTTTAATTAGGAGTATTTTTACTATTTTTAAAATTCTTCATTGGTCATAAATAGTTTACTGCTGCAGTATTTGATGTGAGGAACTACATATTATTGCGTTATACATATTTTTTCACGATTTGGTTTTGTTATAAATCCTTTTTTTTAAAAGATTTTCTTTCCGTGCGTTTCGACTCTGAATCGTTGTATTCATCATGTCCCATTATTTTGATGGACTGGAAAATACAGCACCACCAAAGTATTGTTTTGATGTGAGGTACTGAATTGCCAATTTTCTAGCGGAAAACGGATTATAGTCTAACCATTTAATACTCCTTTTATTCAACATTTATTTGTTGTTTACGACCCCAATTCGTTTTCTACATTACTTTAAAGCATCTTAAAAATGATTGAATTTAAAAATACGTAGATCAAAAGCTCACGCAAGTTCTGATAGATGATAATGTCATATCTTGCAACTTTTTTTTTCACAATTTTACTAAAATAATATTGATCGAAAATGTTTTTCGATCAATTTAGTGTACCTTTTACTCTAACAAAATATATCTTTCTTTTAAAGTAGCACGCATAATTTAAAAATTTATATTTATAGGAAAACAATGGTCCAACTACTTTATTGTATTCATGAGTGATAAATAGAAGGAATCTGGCTTCTCGATTTCTTAACTGAGGGCGAAAAACAGAAAATGGAAATTGTCATCTTCATCCCTTTATCCTAAGAAAGTCGGGAGCCCAAAGACTCGATATGGTGCTTCCATATTCTTCTGTCTTGCGCTGCTTCCGCATGAGTCAATCAGTCTAGACCGATTCTATTTTCATACACATTTTTTGTTGCTTCTCCCAGCTTTATCTAGGGTGACCCATTGACTGTCTTCCTTTCGTGGTTGCCAAGAGGATTCTTCTTGGTATTCGTTCCTCTGGCATTCTTAGCTCATGTCTAAGCCAACTCATTTGTGATTTTTCTATGTGTACAAGTAGGAGCTCTATGTCGAGTGTATACCTTGTGTCAGCACTTCAAAAAACTCATCTCGGCAAATTGTGACCTATAGAAATATACACTTGCATTACAATGCTAAAATATGTGTATATTAGATTTGAAGTTTCCGCGAGCACTAGTGTATGGACCTCGCGTTTCTTCTGTGTAAGAGAGTATTTTTGTTGGTGGCTTCCCTGAGAAAACCTAGGCCAATGTTTTCGTACGGCATTCCGCGTCATTATTCGGCTTTATTTATTATAAAGTTTTGGTTGAACCATACTTGTGCGTGTGCGATATAAACGATACATGCACTTTGCGATCTTCAATCAGACCAATCCTAAGATCTTAGTTAATTAAATAATTTTATACAACCAGTTTTATTATTAGTATTTACTAAGATTAATAATTTTGTACAATCATAAATGAACATTAAAACATCTCCCTCAAATATCTCCCAAAGATTTATGACACCTAAACCAAATGTTAAAAAAAAATTATCAAGATGCTCATCGTCAAGTCCGTTAATGCATTAATGTTTATTAAATTTACAAAAATAAAAACGTCGACAATGAAGGACTAATTATTTTTGAATTTCAACTTTACATAAATTAATTATTAATTATTAGTTGTGTATTAATTAGTATATTGGAAAACAACAAAAAAATATAATGGGAAATCAATCTAAAATGTAAATTTTTATGTGTACTATTCGAGTAACTTGTTGGTGTAGTGGTCATGACGCTCGCCCAGTGATCTGACGGTTAGTGGTTTGAACCCATTCCGGGAAACCAGCAAATTAGTCCTATTTTCATAGCATAGGCTTTTAGCTTAGTTTGAAAATAATAAGAATATTGATGCGACACGTATTCCGTATTCACGTCTGTGTTAAAAAAAAAATTATACTTATTTTGTAAAACGAAAATTGATTTCATTTTATTTAATGTCGTATTTAATCAGCTTATTTAATCTTTCATTTTATTTAGTCTCATATATTTATGTAAGCTCATTTTATGTAATTGGCTGTAACCCGTTAAAAATGACGTAGGTACTTTTACATGTCAGTTTCTAAAGAATAAGTATTCATTTATTTATAATTTTAAAAAAAAGAAGAAAAAACTTTAGAATAAGAAGAAATTAAGTTTTTATATAAGAAGTTACTGACATCACAGAAAGTTACGGACAGACAGACAACGAATTTATTATTATTGGGATGAAAACAGAATAAGGTCAGCTAATGGATTCTAGTTACGGTTACGGATGGAAATTCGAAATTATTAAAATACTTTTTTTATTTTCTTGATAATTTTAAAATCACCCCCAAAATATTTCGTTCATTTTAGACTCTGAATCGTAACAATAAGGGCACTTAGATGCAGCAAAGGTATTGTGAAATTTGTCATACCTGCATAATTGTTTCTTCACTTAAGGGACTACGCCTCTTTGGAAGCCTAAAATTTAGTTAGAAAATGAGTATTTTTTACATGGTGATATTTTTTTTATTGGCTCTTTTTCAGTACATTTTAAACTTTTATTTTCGTAAAAAAAAAAATTAATCGCCTTATCATTTCCATTCTTGTGAAGTTCCTCCTTCATGACTATGATGCAAAATTTCCTGGTGCACGGTTTTTCGAGACAGAAAAGAAGATTATGTACTTCTTTTTTTTTTTTTTAAAAAAATAGAGATGCGAACACGGAATTCGTGTCACATCAATATTCTTACTATTTTAAAATTAAGCTAAACGCTTGTGCTATGAAAATAGGACTAATTCTTTATAAATGGAATATATCTACAATGCAACGTACGGATTTTTCAATTTGATAAATCATTTAACAATCGTTAAAAAATTTGAGAGAATTTTTTTCAAATTGGTCCCACTTTTACAAAAAAAAATTCCATTTCATTTCTTAATTAATATATTAATACACGATCTTCTTTTCTAAACGTGCACCGGGGTAAATTGCATCTCAATCACAGAGGAGAATTGGACATAACTTAAGACATTTTTATTTTTTTCAAAAATTTTCCATAACACTAATTGTTCTGTATGTATTTAAATATGTGCAAATAAAAAATAAAAATAATTAATCACCTCTTTATAAAAAATCACCCAATTAATACCTAAATTTTAGGCACGCAAGGTGGAGTAACACCTTAAAAAGGGTGTTAGTTGTCCAATTTAAGGCTAGAATAATTGTTATCTATAGTTATACATAAAGAGATAAAGTTTGTAAGCTTATCTCCGAAACTACTCATTCGATTTCAAAAATTCTTTTACCAATATTTAGAATGAACTTTCGGAATAGACATAGGTTATATATTATCTCATTTAAGTACAAGGACTTTTTGTGATGACCTATTTTACAACTAAAGTCGACGAAAAAATGGTCGAGCGATGCGTTTTTTATGATCGATGCCTCAACGGTAAGAGATATTTAAATACTTTCTATAGAGAAGTTATATAACTCAAAAGTTATATAAAAAATGTGACGACATATATCTTTATGTTAAGATATATGTCGTCGTTTATGTTTATCAATTGATAAAATATGACTAAAAGTTACTGCGTGCGAAACCGCGCGGTTAAGCTAGTAATGTATATTAGTATATTTAAAGGGTATTTGTTGAAGGGTTTTAGTATCGTAAAAATGTGTGTTAATATCACAGTATACCCAGAACAGTAGTTTATCTCCGGCCTGTCGGCGAGTTATTAGCCTACTCTTGCAGTGACGCTAGGGTTGTCACTTTATTTTTACTCCCTTTCTTTTAACTCGTAGAGTCTGAAATTCCGACGCATAAGGTAGACACGAAACCCGAGAATTTCTGTAATTAGTATACCTAGTTTCTGCATTTAAATTGCAAGAACGCTGATTAACATCCACGTTGACTTTTAAAAACTCACTGTCTTTGTGATAATCAACACACCTTTTTAGTAAAGCACCACAAACATGAAAAAAGGCATTTTTTTCAGGAAGCGCATTTTTTTCTAAAGCGGCGACTGCGAGCGCGAATGGCACCGAAGGCACGGCCCTTACTGCCGCCGCCTTGTGCCCCCATATTCTATGTCATTGTGTGCGTCACAGTGCGCGCGTACACGGCGCCGAGCACGCACTCACACATTCTAATGGGTAGCGGCCAGTTTGTATGAAGACGTATTACTGTTCTTAGTATATTGTGTTAATATGCTCTCCTCTCTCTGCATATTAATTTGTTGCGTACATGGGTAATTTGTGCAACAAATAAATGGATCCATTGTCATTCACTCAAGTCATTCATTGTCATCTTCATCCCCTTATTCTAGTAGGGTCAGAGGCCCAAAGATACGACAAGGTACTTCGTTATTATTTATCCTACAATTAGATATTATTTATTAGTGTACATACGGAGGACTTTGAGCTTCATCCCAGGGTACCACCAAGTTAGTCGAACTTTCATGGCACAAGCATTTAGCTTTGTTTGACGTCTTACTATGAGTATTTATATTTTTTTTAAATAATACCTACATATATGTATTTTAATAAAATCTTATGTTTTATTTATTTTTTAAGAGAGGTGATGAATTAGCATTTAGTGTATTTATATCACGATGAAAAATAATGAAGGATATGGAAAATTTGTAGTTGAACTTTGTTAAAAGAAGAAAATATGTTTATCTTAATTAAAAATTATAAGTACATTTTTAGACAAGTTACTTTTTTAAACTAAGCTACTTATATAGATTACTATATAAGTAAACTATTAAGTTTATTGTGTTTCAATAATATTTCCGTATAAAAATCTGGTTTATTCTGTTAAAAATATATTCAACAATAGGCAGGCACGTGCAGTCAGAACATTGAAGCATGAATTTTAGGTAAACGCATGTTTTGTAAGTTAATATTGTCATGAGGTAGCAGAAGCAGAAAAAATATTATTACTGGAGTGTATTGAAGATCTCAAAGTGTACTTTTGAATCTGTAAGAATATTTTACCAATTTAATTTTTCTTAATTTTCTTTTCAAAGAAAGCATATATTAACCGAAAATTAAACTTCTCCTTAACTTTACCCAAAAATATAGAGTAAATTGGATGGTTTTAGATAGTAAAATGGTAGTGATTTTTTGCAGATTTGACGCTTAAGTGCCACATATGACTGACCCCACGTTAAGTGATGTCCTTGTGTTTATAGGTAAATAAATATCTTTCTCGATCTTTCGAGATTTTACGAGTGACTTTTGGAGTATTCCAGAGATTCAGAGAGATGATTTCAATGTGTTCCATAGTGTTGTTGTCAATATAACCGAGTGATAAATTTTGAGATTTTGACAACGCGCTTGTTAGAAATCAAAACATCTTTTGATTTCTAACATCTCATGACAATACTATGAAATGAACTGTATTTTAAGTTAATAGAATATCTCGTAATATTCCTATCACTTATTTATTATATTCTTATCAATTATTACTATATAATGCCGATTTTAATAAGTAATAAAATTATATTTATATTATATAAATATGATCAGTGAGATCCAAATGGAACACTTCATGAGAAAAGACTACAAATGTCTCTAGCACAGCCCACTCGTTGTATTGTGGATAGTAATCACTTGAGCCGACTTATACAGGTTGTAAGCCCTGTACCATCGTATAAAAAGATTTCCACACACATTACATTACATTACAAATATAATTATACAATAATAAATTATAATACAATCATACAATAAAATATCTAACTACCCAACTAGGCAGGCCTGTTTTGCAGGGCAAGTTACATATTTCATTTTAAAACACAAAATTTAACTATAGGTACTCATTAGTATAATTAATTAATAAATTAGAGTTCAAGTATATTAGTACATTATAAAAATTTTAATTAGCTTTATACAATACAAATATTTTAATTAAATATTGGACTTGGTATTTTAGCTAAAACTAAAACACCTACAAAAATATATTGCGAAATTGAACATTTATTAATCTTTAAACAGTAGTTTTCCAAATAAGATATAAATTTTATAAATATTCAAAACAAAGAAGAAGAGAAAAAAAATATAATGATCATACTGATTTTACTAAAGAGTTTTATTTTATAATTTCCATTAATTTTTTTTCAGTGTTTTCTCTACCCATATTGAAAAGAATATTAAATAGGTTTACTCTGAATTTTTTGGTATTACTGCTGGTTTGAATATTTTTACTAAGCAGGTTATATATTCTATGACCTTGGAAACTGAATAGTCTTTGCACAAAAGTTGTTTTCATTTTAGGAACAGTTTTATTATATTTTGCTCTGGTTAGTTGAAGTCTTTCAGGCATAATTTGCAGATTGTTTATATTTTTATGGAATGTTGTTAGAATTTTCTGTATGTATAATTGTCTTACATCCATAACCTGTCTAAATAGATACTCATAAGGATACGTACAGTCACGATGGTGAATTACTCTAATTATGGCCTTTTGAGATATATTTACCTGATGCAAGTGTTTAATCGATGCGCTCCCCCAGCTTTCAATGCCATAACTTAAGATGGATTGACACAAGGCATAGTAAACAGATTTCAGCTTTTCTAAATTTAAAATATTTCTAAGTACTTTAAAGACATGGATCTGCTTTCTTAATCTTTTTGCCAATCCATCTATGTGTTCTTCCCATCTCATGTGGCTGTCAATAATCATTCCTAAATACTTGATAGACTTACAATTTCCTATACTGGGACAAATACAACCATCATTATTATACATATATACACGTTTATATATTCATAACTTGGTCTCTGTGAGATTTCTATAATTTATCCTAATTAATTAATCATTCCTCTGTGGATTAAATTTAATAACTGTGTTCTTAGAACATACTTTCTTATAAAATATTCTTGAATTAGAAAAAAAAATATATTTATTTTGAAAAATATCTAGATATCTAGACACGTTTGAAATTCACCCAATGCATTTCGCCCATATTTGATCGGTATTTTTGTTTGGACAGTTTAGTGAACCTGAAAATGGTCACGAAAATTCAAATTTGTTTTTTTTATTGCAAATAAATATTAGAATAGCGCTGTTATGGAACGCGGAAGAAAATATGCATATCCGTATACACATGTATTTATGCGATATGGGTACGGCGAAAGGTGCTTTAATTTATATAAATCGATTTATAAAATAATAATGTAGTTTCAAATTGTTGATTCTTGTCGTGAAATCATTTCACGAGGTCATGTTGGCACATAAGAATGTGTATCTAAGAAAAATGTACAAAAAATACTATGGTTAACGGGCCACTCCGATTCTTCTTCTTTAAGTAGGAACTTAAAATAATGGCATTGTATTAGGGGATGAGAAGCAAAAGTAGCACTTTGTATTATGTCTTCAATTCAGGGGCTATGTGAATTTGAATATCATTTATTTTTATAATTGCGTGATAGATTGCTATTTATGGGTCACTCAAGTGGTTTGGGCATGTTGAGCGAATTAATGAAGAAAGAATGGTAAGGTATATAACGCAAGTTTTGACGGTGCCATAAAGAGAGGGCGACCGCGAAAGACGTGGCACCACCAGATTAACCAGATACTAGAAGATGGTTCCGTTATGTTCAACAACCGTCGAGCTTGCATGCAAAGATGTATGAATATGGATGAAGCAAGAGTGGTATGTCAGGACAGAGGAGTGTGGTGCTCTATTCTCTCTGCTTACCCCCCACGGGGAAACGACGTGATGGTAATTAAGTATGTAAGTTATTGTTTGTATATGGAAGCGATCTTCTGTCTGATGCTTTTAAATACACCGAGGTAATTCCTTCAGTTCGTTTAAAAGTTGCGCACTGCGCGTTATGGTATGCCTATTAATTACATCTTGAGAAGATAAATTTCACAATTGTTAATTGATTTTGAAAGCAAATTTTTAAATCTGCTCAGGCTGTAAGATACGTTACAAAAATGTTTATCTAAATTTCATCTACTAAATAGTGGCGCTTTTGCTTCGAATCCTTTCATTTGTGCACAGATCGTCACGGATTTAATATCTTCTACTCATTTTTTAAGTCAAATATGTTTTATTTTGCTCTCAAATTTGACACAGGAAGTCTGAATCACATTTAATTAGTAATTACTTTTTATCCTTTTTAAAATATTTTCTTTATTATTTTTTATTCAGTCTGCAAAATAAGTATAAAAAAAATTACTATAAAAATGGGGAGGGTGGGGAAATTATATTGAATATTGCTTTCATTTGATATAGTATTGACGATTTTAATTTTTTTAAATTTATTAGTTATCTAATGTCAGGGCTCTAAGAGTCAACCTTCCTATATTGAAGTAGTTTCATATCTTGAATATCTCGATTATCGAAGAAAACGCCTTAAAGATTGTCTAGTCCCTTGTCGTAAATCTATGAGGGACACCTAGTGCCATCTGTATTGGCGCTGTAGTCGGGACCCGAACCGATTACAGGCCGAATTACACAGCGCACGAGAACGCACCAGTCTCTATAGAGTAGGAGCTAGCGACCGCCAGACTTACGTTATCGTATCAAACCTGAATATTTTTTATCGTATACACTATAGTAGGTAAGATGTTTTGGATATTAAGTCATTTGAGTACGGGGGATTTTAATTCGGAAAATCGGGAGTTAAAAATATAAGATATCAGATAATATTGTTATATACTCGTAGTGGCCCGAATCAAACATAATGATTGAATTGTCCGTCCATCTGTCTATCAGTCTGTCGGTCTGTCGGTCTGTCTCCGAAACTTCGTGTAACATCCTTAATTTCATTCGAATTCACAGCTAAAAAAACTAAATTAAACGGCCGGAGATGAGGCTTGAACCCCGGGCCACCAAACCCCAACCAGCCATTCAATGTATATTGCTACGTTTGTCTCTCTGTGGAGCGTCAAAAAGGTGATATAAATATATGCTAGGGCTTAGAAAAGACGTGCGCCAATGTTAGGTCATGTTTGACGGGTTGCAACTAGTAAAATATTTTAAATTCAGACTTGTTATTATAACGCAAATGTAACGTGTTTATTTATGGAGCTTCAAAGCGTCTGGTGGAAGAGACAACCCGCAAAAAGATCTGGCAATCATTAAAATGAGTTTACAGTACTGACCCGTTAAACACATTAAAAAACAGGTTTGTTATTTTTACATTTTACTCATACATTTTGTACCTGCACTACCGATAATCTGTCAAAATCTCCCATACTTAAATGTCATAATATCCGAACCTTCTTACCTACTTTAGTGTACATGTACAGAAAATATTTCAAGTTTAAAACTATAACGTATGTCTAGCGGTCGCTGGCCCTTAGGCAATCACTTAAAATGATCTGATGGTTATAATTATTTGTGTAAGAGGGGATGTTCTAGAAACCGGTTATATATCAATATATCACTTGTCTAAGACCACTTATGAGTTTAGGAATACTCGACTAGTTTCGACAACTGCAGATGTTGTCATCAATGGGTGATTATATGTTGTCGAAACTAGTCGTGTGTTCCTAAACTCATTAGTGGTCTTATACAAGTGATATATTGATATATAATTATAATGTCATTTCACAAAGTTAACGCCAATTCAATAAATAAAATAACTGGAAACCGGTAGATAAATCAATGTACTTTAAAGTAAAAGTCATACCCAACCATAAAATTAATGCCATGAACATCGAAAATATCGTGTATACTTGACCCGTTATTTCCGTGAAACTTTAGATTATTTTGAAATCTATAAATACTGCACGCCGAGTCGTTAATGTTCAGTTCCACCTCCGTTGCTTTTGAATCAAGATGAAGGTCGTTCTGACATCGTTTGTCACCCTTGTCGCCCTTTTCTGTTTGGGGGATGGCAATGGGGATGTAAATGAATTCATTACACCTGTAAACAACAACAATACAGAGGTAAATACTTACAATTACCTGTATTTTCTTTTATCTTATCAGACATATGTCTTCTTTATCTTCGTCTTACACTCCGCGAAGGCAGTCGGGATCTTAAACCGGAAGGCGTGGATGATCTGTTCCCATATGTTCCAGTCAATGGTATTCTTTGCACATCCCATTGAGTTCTAATCAGGTCGAACCATTTCATAGTGCCTTCGTGTCTATTGACATGGCTAAAATATCTGAACCGTATAATTCAGAATAGAATGTACATTTATTTTATTTTTATTGATTTCTATTAATATTTCAGACACATAAAACATAGTAATTACACCAAGTACCCGGACATCAAATAATAACTTTAAAATTGATAAATTCATTTGCGATAGAGTTAATAATTAACAAATTAGAAAGTTAACAATTTATTAACATTAACAAGTCTGATCTAAGAGTAGTAAATAGATTTTCAAAAGAGTCGCTAAAGTACTTTGGGCATTTTGAGCAAATAAATAAGGAAATAATGGTACGACGAATGCATGAGGCAAGTGTTGATGGCCGGTAAGAGAGGATAGCCGCAAAAAACATGGCATGACCAGGTTAACTAGATTCTGGAAGACAGTCTTGTTAGAAGCCTCAACAGTCGTTGAGTTTACGTGTGAAGATGTATAAATGTGGATGAGTCAAGAGTTGTGTGTCAGGACAATAGAGTGTGGTGCACCATCCTCTCTGCCTACCCCGACGATAAACGGGTGTGATGGTAAGTAAGTGTTATACAAAGTTAGTTAAAGAAAATATTTTACTTCACTACTTCTTCTTATGGTGACATCTCCTATCGGAGGTCGGCGATCTTTCTGGCGATTACGACTTAGTTCCTCGAGTAACCCAGCCATGTGTTGCAGCGTCTTCCTATGCTTCTCTTACCACTTATTTTTCCCGGATGATGAGTTGGTCTTGACTATATTTTGGTCCTCTCATAATATGTTTGAACTACTCAAGCTTTCTTGTCGTTATAGTTCGCAGCACTTCTCGGTCTTTTTCCATACGCCGCAGGACTTTTACGTTCGTCAATCTATTCATCCAGGAAACTTTCATTATACGTCTATAGATCCACAACTCAAAAGCCTCAACTTTGCTGATTGGTTCTCGGTTTAGTGTCCACAACTTCACCCATATTAGAAAACGGAACTTCACTACTACTTCATCAAAATGTCTTCGTCTACATAACTTTCACATTTATTTCAGAGTAAATTTGACATGACCACACGAGGTCTTGGAACCCAACAGCACAGGATCATCAGGTCCGTTACCTTCACCAGCGTGTTCAAGTTGGCGGTGGTTAACCAACCTCTGTACCACACGGCTCTGGAGTTGTTCTACTGCGCCCAGTGCTTTTTGGCCACTGGAAGACGACCAGACACCATGTGCCAGAGCATCTGCAAACGAACTGTTCAGACGCACGTGGACTCTCCCAACTTCAACCAGATCGGTCAGTACCGAGGTTGCCAGAGCTGCCTGGAGACCTCTGTGAGGCCAAATGTCAGGTGTCATGACGCGTGCAGCGTTTCAGACTTGGCCAGGATTCTGGCTATCACGATACAGCACATATACAACAGATAAAATCCTGTGGATTCAAATTTTTATATAATTTTTAAGAATGATTTTTTCAACGAAATGTTTTAAGTAGTTTCATCAGGACGCAGTGAATTTATTTACTTAATTGTCTACTTTGCTTATTTTTACTACCTTAGAATATAATAGAAGATGATTGCGAGATGCTGTGAGTTGAGAATATAACTTTTAATGTACACCTGAAATATATAATTTTTTTCAAACTCATTCAATTTTTGGTTTATGTAAATTAATAGTAACTGAAAGCGATCCTCTGACAACGCGAGCAAAATTCACATTTTTTCTCATAGATTCTCTTGCATCAAAATTTTGTACGGAAGGTTTTCAAATTAAAAGGTATTCATTAGGTTCCATGTATTTTATATCTTATAAATACAAATATCTTTCTAAAATGACAAAAATTAAATTATTTAATCATTCAATAAATTATCAAACCAATGATGTTTTAAAAATAATAAAAATTAATCCAATTAGTGGGCTTTATATGACAGTATGGACTTGTGACATGTTTTTGTTCAATGAAATTACAAAATCAAAGATAATCTTTAATTGATAAAAAAAATATCTTGAAATCGTTCTGTGGGTATTCTTACAATTTATGTTTTAAAATAAACTTTAAAAAATATATATTTGCGTGATTTTTTTACTCTTTTTATATGGTTGGTAATTTTTCATTATTCAATTAAAGTTCAATAAATTAAAAAAATGTATCTAATTATTAAACGGAAAATTAGACAAATTAAAATCTTAGTAGACATTCCTGATTTAAGCTATTTAATCACGGCATTACAGCCTATTGTACTTTAAATACAAGGGTTGCTTAAACAAAATGCAAGGGGAAGGCTACGAGAAAAAATGTGAATTTTGAACACTGGCAGACGATCGCCTTAACTACCCAATATTGTGATTTGGATTGTCGCTGAAAAAATCGACTTATTTTCCCTTATCCCAAAATTAACTTCTCACATTTTTTCTGATGCAGCAAATTTTTTTCACCTGTTCTTTAATAGCATTTCGAAATCTTGCTATGGAAAATGGAAAAAAAAACTGGTAATGGAAATGATTTTGCGAGCTGAAAATAGTCACGAAGACCTAGAAATTCTAACTCTGCTATTCACAGCACCAGCACTACCCGTTTGAGTGATTAAGTTACTATGATAAGATTCACAGAGATATTAAATCATTTCAACTAATTACTCGCAAGGAAAACGACTTTTTTTTCAAAAAATATACATGTTTTTAAAATTGCCAGTTCATAATTTGCTATTATGAATGAGCAGCTTTAATCACCTAGTCTTTGTTTTTCTCTGCTTATCTCTCTTTGTCTCTACAATCTCTAGTAGCAAAATCATTACTATTTTACCATAATTATGTACCACGTCCACGGAATGAGATAAATCTCAGAGATTTAGTTGAAATAAATCTAAATGCCATGTGTACGTGTTGAGATTTTGATTTGGATATACAATATCAGCTTTGGATTAGCAAAAAAATTACCCATAAAAACCAAGTTTTTAATATACTCTCTTTCTTTGTAAAATATAATTATAATTAAAGACGAATTAAAGCATATAACATAACACTAAACTTACAGAAATTTAATATATTTCTAAAATGTCAGATGTTTTGAGATGTCAAGATTTTGATAGATTCAATTATCGACAATATCGTACCTTATGAATTTCCAGCGTCAAATGATTTAGTCAGAATCAGATTTGAGTTATGTAGAATTCTTCAAAACTAAGCAGAAATCTAAAGGAAATTAATTACTATTTGATTTTTTCCCAAAAAACCCAATTTTGCTGTCATCTGTGAACCAATTGTTTTGTAAATTTTCGAAATTCGTAGTGATATACCTATTATACCGACGGAGTAATTCAAATTTAGAAAATATTCCGCGACGTTATCGGGCCGCCGCGCCGTTGCTAATCAAACTTTTCTGATGATTCGAATTTGAAAAAACCAATAAAATTTTTAAAAATCCGAAATTATACTATAATTATTATTTTTTTTAACGAAAATTTGATTGATCTTTTTGATCGTCGCCACGAGTCTACTTGCCAAGTTTCAGCTCGATTAGATCACGGGAAAAGGGTCAAAAATCTATCCAAAGTTTTTGTTGACGGCAAGCAAGCAGACGCCACGAGTTAATATAAAGGGAGTAAAAACAAACAATTACTCAAACTCGCGGAGTACTTCGATATGACAGCGAGGCATACACATGACATACATCCGATATGGATCGTTACAGGAGTGGAAAAAACACACGTTATATAGTTACAGTTAAATAATACACATTTATTTTGCAAGTTAATGTAATTTATATTACAACAAAAACAAAGTTCATTTTAAAAAGTTTCTTATGTTCTGTTTATAATAAAAAAATATTATCACAATCTTAATAAATCCCTAAAGTATACACAGCGCTCGACGAACAACTAGTACACATAATAATACATATAACCAATAACATCAGTCCTGATGACGGACCCTGCAGTGGGATCCGACACGTCGCGTCGACTAGAGAGTTCAGATACACACGGCAGAATATCCCAGAAAGCTGCACACAGAAGATTCTTAACGGCCGTGAAAACCAGAGAACATTAATTACTTAATCTAAAATTGAAATTCAAAAATAAATAAGTCCGTCATTACGTTATCCCGGTTTTTTCCCAATTCGTTTATTCTCTGACCCCGAATAATCGAGAGTACACTAAAATAAAACATTTACCTCTCCGTTGATATTTTTCATTAATAATTATTACAAAAATAACTTTCGAAATTTTTTAAACTACGTGACCCAATACCATATGGTGATTGTGGTACTAAATTATATTAACGATCAATATTCAAACGATCTGTTAATAGGTTTAGTATTTGGGGTCTAGCAATCTTCCGTTATACGACCCAATTAAATGGTTAATAAACCTTTGAATTAGATTTATACGAAAAGGGAACCATGTCAAAGGGTTTTGTGTATTTTCTTCTTGATGGTGGTGTGTCAGTTTATGAATTGCGGTATATGTAGGATAGAACTAATTATATTTTTTAAATGTACGATATCGTCATGAAACATATCCAGATTACTTTCACAATTTATAAAACTATTTATGGCACAATTTTTCGTGAGTTCATAGCGGCAATAGTCTTGCAGTCATTTATGCAGAAAGGGATGTGCGCCTCGAACGACGAATATTATTGTAATTGTTATTAATAATAATAATTGTTAATATTAATATTAATAATAATAATAATAATAATAATGGGCAGGCAGCTTAAGCTGATAGGCCCATATCACTGTCTCTCATTTGAATATCCAGCCTTTTCTTAAATTGGTTGACACTGGCTGCAGACACAACGCCTTCGGGCAAACAGTTCCACATATTGACCACTCTATTTAATTTTTATGCTTTTTGCTTTTTATGCTTTAAGCTTAATGTATGCTTTCTTGGATTACACGAGAACCGAGACTTCAACTTCAGGTGATGTCTTCGAAGGCTATCTGTCATATTAGGAATATTGTAGTAGCCCCATAGAATCTTGAATGTCTCGATGTAGTCACTTCTTGCTCGTCGCTCCTGAAGAGTGGGCAGTTTCAAGACTCTCAGCCTTTCCGCGTATTCCAGATTTTTAAAACCCAAGGGAAATTTTGTAGTAAAACTATATCTTTAGCAAAATATGGATTCCAGATCTGAGAGGCATATTCGAGGAGAGGCCTCACATATGTCTTATAAATAGTTGTGAATAGTGGTACCGTCAGATGTTGGAATGATCTTCTCACCAAATACAAAATAGAGTTAGCCTTCTTAACCACACTCACTATGTTCTCACACCATTTAAAGTCCTTGGTAATAGTAACACCCAGATCCTTCTGCGTGACCACTGTCTTAATTAGGCTTTCGTTTAAGGTATACTCAATATTTGGGTTATTCTTGCCGACATGGAGGACACAACATTTGTCAACATGAAGACATGTGAGCCACTGCTTTGTCCACTCCGATAATTGATTTAAGTCTCTCTTTAACATCTCATGGTCAGTAAAGGTTACCGAAATATTTTGTGTCATCGGCAAAGAAACTGACAGTGGACTGGACAGCAGCACGAAGATCTAAAATGTACAAAATAAAGAGAATTGGTATAAAGAATAGGAGTATTAAAACTTAACGCTGAGAGCAATTCAAAGTAGTCGATATTACTATGAAATATATTGATAAGAAACAGAGTACATCGGCAGTCATTCGAAGTTTCTCTGGTGTTTGATGAATATTAGCGATAGTGTTATTATCCCTGTGATCAAGTCGCTTTAACATATTATTCTGAACGCCCTTCAGCCTCTTGATGTACGTAGTATACTGTGTGTTCCAAATAAACGAAACGTACTTCTGGCTAATAATTCATTATTAAAATCATCATAACCATCTTCGTCCTCTTGTCCTAGTAGGGTCGGGGGCCGAAAGAATCAACAAAGTGCTTCCATGAGTCTTCTGCATGAGTCAACCAGTCTAGACTCCATTTTGTTTTCATCCACATTTTCCTTCTTCCATGCATCTATTCGTATAAATATAGCTTAATGTCTGCGAGATTTCTATAATTTATCGTAATAAATAAACATAGTACAAAACATTATAATTTTATTTTCAATTTTGAATCTCAACACACGCAAACGGTTCATATACAATATCCATTGTTTCAATATCTACATAAATAGATCAAATATATTTTTGGTAAATATTGCTTGGTAAAAATTTATTCCTTGCCAGAAAAAACAAATTCAAAAGAAATTTACACCAATCAGAAAATTTCTTAATAATGGAATAACTTTTATATTCTGATCGGCCGAATTAAGAGTACCAGCAATCCTAAAAATCTAGATAATCTAAGTAATCTAGAGACAATTTCCTGGCAGGCTGTTGTTGTGATGGATGAGAGAAATATAGAAGTATCCAAAAAGGTAGGAATAGATCTTCCTCACGCTGGACCATCCAAGACAAGATCAAGATGGGCTATTCTCTTGTAACTTCGTGGAGATCTTTAGAATACCGAGAATAATTTAGCAATGTAGGTCAGAGGAAAGGTAGCTTGTTGATCTTGTGGTTAAAACTCTCGCCTCGTGATCCGAAGGTCGAGGGTTCAAAGCACACTCCAGACCAGCGAGTTAGTCCTTTTTTCATGCCACAACCGTTTAGCTTAGTTTGAAAATAGTAAGAATATTGATGTGATACGTATTCCGTGTTCGCATCTCTATTAAAAAAAAAAGGGTAGGTGAAAAGCTCTATGGAGGTAGCTATCCTCATTCAACAGATAGTATGAAAATGAGTAGACAAAGTTTTAAAGAAAACAAATACAGCAGTTCTAAAAATATTTATTTATTTTTGAAAAAATATTTTTTTTACATGAAATATTCAGCAACAATATTTTAATAAATTTTTTTAAATATTCACAAGAAGATCATCAATAGACGGTACATGTAATTCAAGCATTTTACGAAAATATATAAAAATAAAAGAAAATCTATTTCAAAATTTAATGATGCAATGGATTAATCGGAATCGCTAGTCTACTTTAGAGTCGTAGAAATTTTTAACTGTTTTTTTTTTTTTTGGTATTTAGTAACATTGAAGGCGGTCCTAACCAAAAAGCAAAGGTGCGGGAGGAGGAGGAGCTTGATATGCTTCGATAGATAGATATCCACCAGGTACATCGATATATACATAACAGGATATTCAGAAGCTGCAGGAGGTAATGGCAATGCAGGTGCGGGTGGTGACGCTTGGGATTCTCCAAAAGCAGGTAAAACAGTAAGTGATGGTGCGATTTGACGTTGTCGATAACTATTCGGACTTGCCACGGTTGAAGGATATCCTCCAGGGTTTGTTGGAGATGGTTCAGCAACAGCAGATAGTGGGACAAAGGGTGATGGTGGAGCGACATGATGTCGCGAGGCAAAAGGAGGTCGTTGAGCAAAAGGAGGTCGTGGAGCAGGACGAGGTGGTAGAACAAAAATAGATCGTGCTACATCAGGAGGTAGTGGAGCAGCGGGATATGAGAGAGCAGCAGTGGGATCCTGTGCAAAAAATAAAAATATATTAATTATATTTTTTATATCCTGGAGTACCTACGCAAAAATACAAAAAAATATTTCGTAAAATTCATTACTTTTGACATTTCCGAGCGATAATATTACAGTAACAGATTTAAAAATTAATGCCCATTAGTTTCAATTTTACCGTTCCTACATCCAAATTGTAACTTATCCTATCAAATATCACATTATATAATATAATATATTTGCATCAGCAGATATTTTGCAGTTGAGGTGGTAATTGTAAAAAATATAATAAATGTCTTTAGGTATTATTTTATATTTCTTTATACGGCACATGCAAATGCAACATAAATTTTATTTTCATGAAAACAGGTTTAAATGTCAGTCAGACGAGAAGGATCGCTCTCGTCGAAACTATAATAGTGACAAAATAAGTCGAAGTGTGTTTAGTACAAAGTTTGGTGTAGTGAATCTATAGATAATAATTTCGTGGTCTGTCTGTAACATGCTGGAATGACAATTAGGGATAATTAGAGTATGACACGCAGTCAGCGCGCGGCTTATGTTGTGCGGTCACGCAAAGGTCGTAATTCATTATTATTATTTCCCGTGATTTTTCACTGGTGTATGGTTAGTATGCAAATGATCATGTTGCACAAAGTAACGGACTTTATTTATCTACATTAAGTTTAATTTCTATTGATCGATGATCAATGTTTTGTTGGGTTTCAAACATTTTTGATATTATCGATCATTCGACAATTATTTAGTCTTAAGTAAATACTTTATTGAAATGATTGTTTGCTGAAAAAAAACTTTTATACTCACCATGACATGGCAGGATAACCCCATGAACTGAAAGGTAAGAAGGAATCCTAGTAGAAGCAGTGACTTCATCTTGGTTTAGTTCTTAACAGAGTCAAAAGGCATTAAATGCAGCGAGGCTACTCCATTTAAACAAATTTCAATGGCGCTTGTTAACGAAAAGGGGAAAATCAAATTTTCTGGACACAGTCAGCAATTGTGCAATTGGTAGGTTTGTAGCTCTTGATCGGTGCAATGTGGTACGTCAGAACAAAATTTTTCCAACATTAATTATCATCAGAATGCTGGACAAAAGCGTTTCCAATTGTCATCTATTTTTCTATATCTATTATTATTCATTGCCACGTACTTCTGCAGAGTTTAGTGATTTTAATAGTCCAACGAATTTAAGGACGCGTTGTTACCCTTTAATTTCTCTCGGATACTGTATTTGCCCAAGCCTTTTTAAGACATCATTACCGGTTTCATTACAATTCTGGGTGAAGAGGTTCCCACGCTGCCGTATCTGTTGTTATTTGCTGTCACTTATTTTCGAAAAATTGTTTGATTTCGTCAGTCCAGATGATTTTTGGTTAGCCTGTAGTGCGTGATGATACCGTACATTGCAAAAATTGAATGTTTGTGGGGGGTGATTCCAGGAGGAAAATAGTAATTTAAGCAGGTGCATGTGAGTTTAGAAAAAATTCGGTGTCAGGAAATATGATAAGGTCTGCTAAACTAGATCCAGCAATAAATACAGTAGGTGGAATCTGATGAAGCAGTGAAGGATCTTTCCAAACTAATCTTATCTTATCCATCCTGGAAGAAAGAAAAAAACATATCTTACAGGTATCAAAACTATTTTAGATAGTGGCGAAGTAGAGGAATAAAAATTTCTACGAGGTTAAGAAGATGAAGGAAGTTATATAAAAAAATATCAAACTGGTATTGTATTTGTTTCTTGACCTCTTGATGGTTGAGAAAACTGCTACAGAAACTAAAAATACTACCTCCTACCGCTTGAACTGATAAAATAGCTGAGTAGATATTGATTGGGTGTGGGACGAGGGGCCCTGAGGCAAAGGATAAATTACATGTTTGTAGTATGGTAGAAGAAAAAAGACAAGCTAGAGGAACCATTAATAGTTTATTGTAATCCATTGAAGGATATCCTTCAATATGGACTAATGAAGGTGAGAAAGGAAGCTATTAGAAGTTACAATGATTATAAATATATAGAAGTCTATCCCATGTATGATGAACGCATATTGGACGCGGGTCCAATGACTCCTGGCATTGCTGCATTATTCATTGGTGGACCTGCCATTGATGGATCAGCCATTGGTGGAACAGCCATTGATGGACCAGCCATTTGTCGACCAGCAAATATTGCTGGATTAGCCATTGATGGATCAGCCATTGATGGATCAGCCATTGATGGACCACTCATTGATGGACCACCCAATTGTCGACCAGCAAATATTGCTGGATTAGCCATTGATGGATCACCTTTTCCTGGACCAACCGTTTGTTGACCACCATATATCCCTGGATCAGCCATTGATGGATCACTCGTTGGTGGATTACAATATGGTGGGGTCATATCAATTTGGTACATGAGTGGTCGATTCTGAAAAAATAGTCCTTATTAACTATTAATCAAAATGTCATTAATCTTTGAAGAATGGTCATCTTTAAATCTAAAATCACAAATTGTCTTTTCTAGACTAAATCAATAGAAATACTGAATGGAAAATTTTAAACTGCCTGCTACAATATACATAAGGATCATTATTACTACGGTTTTTAAAATTTTCAAAAATTACAATATTAATAGATGGACTTTTGAATGGCACTAACTTTCTCTACGTCTATTCCCATTCAGTTTAGTTTTTCGCAGAAGTACTTTTAATACTTCCAATCTCCACAGCACCAACTCATTCTCTTGCATGCAGATTTTTTGGATGTGTTCGGGCAGAACTTGTTGGTAGTTTCTGGTCTGACGCTCTATATTATTATATCTACGAACGCGGAGTCCTGTGTGTGACAGTTACCGAAGCCATAGATTTTCTGGGCACTTCGAAACGAGCGGTTGGTTTTTTCGCCGCAAATACAAAGTTGCGGATGTCTTTTAATTTGTGCATGAAACTTTTGGTCGACTTTTTAAGCGTTTGCAGTTAGCAAGAACTACAGCAAGAGCAAGAACAGGAAGATAAACAACATGACGGCTGTTCACCTGGAGACTTTGGTAAGTATTGCTCGCCCAACGTAAATTGGCGTGCGGCGACTTTGGAACTAAAACCCGCCCCGCCCGCGGTAACCGGCGGTAACCCCTCGCCCCGTCATTCAGTGCATTCTCGTATTTGAGCGTGAGCTGTGACATCTTGATTTCCAATATACACTGAATTATTATGTCCAAAACATCCAAAACAGTCCGGGATGGTGCAATAACAATTGCCAATGAAGTATTAGAAGACCGATATTACCGTTTGACAGATTGACAGGTAGAGCGGCCGCTATTACTGGTTTGTTTCTTTAATGTTGCCCGACCAAATTTCTATTAAAGGCTCCTACACCGGTCACCGTACATTATGTATTGTGTAATAAATTTACTCCCTGTTACTTCTTACGCCAACTTCTGTTACGCGACAGGGACGCCCTCCCGCATGCCAATTTATACGTCTATAGTAACCAGTCGTATCTAGAGAATTTCGAGTTCAAATTTCCATGTAGTGACCCGAACCAGAATGAAAATTGAGAAATTTTCCCCTTAAGAGTATGTTTAAATTTTATAAGAACATAATTATGAATTATATCCCCAGCGGAACATCATTCATCAAGATATATTATAGATGTCTCATAGAGACGAAGCTATTTTTTATATGGGGAAAGTATTTATGAAAGTAATTTTTTGGGTGTTCGTATGTTTGTGGCGGTAGTAAAATACAACTCACATATGAAATAAGCTATACGATATATTCTGTCTTATGATACAAAACATAGGTATATACAATGTATTCTGATTTATGGTAAAAAAACATATTCTGCGTACATAAATATTCAGTAACTATTGATTTTTTCTAAGACACTGAAATCGAATTTTTTGACCGCGGCCTGTTGATTAATGCTTATATTTTCTTAATTGAAGACCCCATGGCAAGAAGTTGTTAACTAACATTAAAGTCATTTTGAGATAATTAGACATTTGAATTTCGAAGACTTTGAAAAATATGTTTTATTACTAATTCAAGATTAATTTTTATTGATTTTTGTCACTAAAATATCAAAAATGTATTTACAAAGTAAAAAAACGCATTTATGCACAAATAAATAAAAATACACTCATTTTCCCTAAAAAAATGTAGTTAACTGCTATTTTTTCGCCTCTGGAACTCATTTATAATAGAATAACACCTTTTTAAAATTGGTAAAACACGAACATCAAACAACCCTTAAAAAGCTATCCGTTTTTGCCATCCATTATCCAAAATTTCAAAATATCTGACATGTTAATTAATAATACAAAACATGGTATGTACTATGTAAAATATTAAAAAATAATATATAAGTACATATTATAATAGTCTTCAAATAAAAAACATATACGACAGTAGGTACTGCCAGAGTAAAATTTATATTAACCATAAATATTCCAATCAAATTAAAAGGCGTGTTAATTTCAAAATGATGGCATGAACATGTCATTATTGAAGATAACATGTTCTTCCCATTAGTAACTGATTTGATTTTTATGAAAAAGTGTAGTTAACATGTTCATCCTTATGGTTTGTACATGTTCTAATTATTTTTAAGTTCTGAACTTATTTCCAATGGAAAGAGCGTACATCATTTTATTTAGAGGGCTTATTAACTCATTTTTGACAAAAGTGTTAGTTAATAACTTCTTGCCATGGGGTCTTCAATTATTATAAATAATGTTCAGTTTATTACTTTTATATAAGAACAAAGATTCTATCTAAGTTATCGTCTTAAAAAAATTGCAGTCTACCATATACATTTTGATATAAATGAACAATAAAAACACACATTTTCAAGAAACTTACTTTTATAATATTATTAAGATAAATCTAGTAAAATATTAATTTTTGGAAAATGTTTGAAAAAAAAATCGCCGAAAAATCATTTCCATTCTCGTTGAGCTCCTCTGCCGTGACTGAGACGCAACATTGACTAGCGCACGTTTGTCCGGCACAGAAAGGACGGTCATGTACTTATTTAGAAATAAAATATATAAAATGTGTCAAATTTAAATAAAAAACTAAAATCAACAAAAAAGTTGTAAAATACTTACAGAACAATTTGTCGAGGACGCGTACAGGGCGAGGAGCACCAAGACGTAGAAGAACTTCATGTTGGCTTCGAAGCAGGACAGATGAGTGACTTTTGGACTTGCTTGTTGCTTTTAAACAGTTTCCGGTCATGGTGGGTGCCCAATCAGGTGTAATGAGTTCTTTCGGCGTGGATAATAATTAGAATTAAAACACATAGGCGGTGCAATGCAGTTGAAATGGTGCGTTCAAAAATAATCTTTTAGCTTCTTTAATAAAAGCAAAATAACTTTTTGGTAACATTATTATTATTTTGTGTTGAAAAACTGCAATAGTCGAAAAAAACAAAGTTTGTGTCATTAAAAATGGATTTCCACAAAGTAAACTCCTACTCATTTAACTACTTGTCATTACTTTCGACTTCCTTACCTTCGTCAGATATCCTGGTCACCAGGTATAGACTAAGTGCCAGTGACCTGCAGACTTACGTTATAATATCAAACCCGAAATATTTTCCGTGCATGTATACTGTAGTAAGTAAGAAGGTATGTATATTATAGCATTTGTATTCGGGGGATTTTGGGCAGATCGTAGGTAATACTGGTACAAAAAAATGTGTAAGTAAAACGTAAAAATTACAAACTGATTTTTTGTATATTTAACGGGACAGAACTGTATACTAATATTGATCAATGCCCGGCGCCTTTCCCGGCTTATTTCTTCCAACAGATGATTATAAATAATCATGTCACTTATATGTGGATATTGCTGCCTTTGCTTTTATACCCCACATATTATTTATTAATTTACCATTATTTATATTGCAATTTGATTGATAATATTTCATTTAATTTTGAAGCCATTTACAGATAGGGAAAAATTAACTAATCTACAAAGCAAAGTAAAGCTGGCTTTTTTTGAGAATCTGGAATCTGAAACGTGTTGATAATTCAATTAATAACAGTTTTATATAAATTGTTTTCTTTTTTTATTATTATTTTATTCGGTCATCCAACAGGGATACATAATTTCTTGGCAGGACAAAATACAGAAAAAGTTTAATGTCTCCCACAATTAAAGGATGTCACAGATAGACATAAATTATAGACAAGTCAATTTGATATGAATGACAGATCAAACAATTTTAAAGTGTCATTTCAGTGATTGTTCCTAATTTAACTTTATCAGAAACATAAAAACAAAAAACGTAAAAAAATAAAAAAAATCGTAATCTATATAATTCACAATGTCTGGGAGGGGGACGAGTTTCTAGTATCTTCCTGACCATATGACGATCCTCTTCATATTTAGTATTAAAAATATCTAATAAATTCAAAAGGTTATTATAATCTGAGCATATGCGTGGGATGGGAGAGGATTTCGTATTATTGGTATAATAAGTTGGAAGGGAAAAGAGGTACTTCTGGTGGATTCAGGGGAATCAACTAACTAACTAACTAACCATCACGCCGTTTCCCCGCAGGGGTAGGCAGAGAGGATTGAACGCCACACTCTTCTATCCTGGCACTAAGGTTATGAATTATTTGGAAAAGGAAGGATTGGTGTGATAATATTCGCCTGTTTTCGAGTGTGTCTAATTTATGAAATTGTATTGAGTCCAAATAGTTAAAATTCAAATTCAATGTGTAGTTAATATGCTTAAGAAATATTTTTTGCACTTTTTCGATTCTGTTTATGTTAAAGTTATTTGTGGGTGACCATATTGTCGAACAAAATTCAAGGTGAGCTCGAACATTTAAGAGACCATAGATAACCGAATATAGGTTATCTATGGTCTCTTAAATGTTCTTATTTGCCTGAATATTGTTTTTGTAATATAAGCTTAATTAAATTATGCATTCTTATTGAGGAGGCCAGGACCCAGGGGTCACAGAGCCATCACTTATGGTAATGCAACGTCTCCTAGAGTTAGGTGAAACGAAAATAGGAAAAAGCATTTTTAAATCAATTCAAAATAAATTATGTGTTAATACTGAACCAGGCCAGCGGTGCAATTGCTAATCATTGTTTTATGATCGCGTAATTAAATATCTCGGTCGTTTCGATTAAGAAAACAAATTGTTGTGGGTGATTTAATCCTTAACCAGGCAGTAGCATGTCCAACAAGCGTTGGTCACACACAATCAATAGAGAAACAAATCAACGTACGCTGAAACCATTGGTCATTAAAGATTATTTTTATTATCTATAACATCGTCAGCAGACTGTTTCTCAACTTCTAGATAAAAGTCTTCCCCAAGAAACGGTGAACAGTCCCATCTTTTCCAGGAATGGTTTTGGGGTCTGGAGCTTCCATTTGACATCCCTACAGCACATCCGACTCTTTTGCGTATTTAAATACGTGCGTATATTATTATTACTATTCTTCCTAGAATTGTTCCTTCACCAACATTAGAACTTCCAACTAGTGGGATACCTCAAGTCTCTCATCTCGGTCCCATTTTATTTAAATTATTCATTAACGACGTTATTCTCGATGAAATCCTTGTTTTACTATATGTTGATTATTTAAAATTATTTCGTACCATTCGTTCCGTTTCCCTTTTAAAAGAATATCCTAATGATTATGTGAGATATTCCTGTAATAAACTTAAATTAAATATACAGAAATTAAAAACAAATTAGATATTATATTCGATGAAATTTATGTGATCATTTAGGTCATTGACAATATTTCCAGTAAAGCCACGAAAATTCTTAAATTTGTATCAAAATATTCTAAAAGTTTCAGTGATGTCTCAATAAAATTGTTTTATTATGCATTTGTCAAATGACTTATATGTTGACATGGCATGATATTCATATGAACACCATTGAACGTGTCCAACACAAATTCCTGCATTAACTTTAGATTGAACATATTAATTACAATTTTTCGTTACCTGTCATTACCTCACAAACCTTCTTAAGAGGTTACATGGGCTTGGATATTTAAAAAAATGCATTAGTATTACTTTTTTTTTGTCTAATACTACAAAATATCGAGAATATTTTCCCAACGTTTCAAGTCAATCGGAGTAAAAATCTAGGAGAGACAGCCTTTGGATGTTCATTTCAGACTCCGTCGGAAGCGTCGCAGGTATATCAGGCAGCTGCTCAGCTATTATTTATCTGTCTTTCTCGATAGGCAAGGGTAAAAGTATGCTCTCGACATAGCAGCTACAGCAGGATCTTTGATTTATGGAGTTGGAATAGACGATTCTATTAGATTCTATGTTCTTCTTCTTCATGTGCACTGTCGGGTCATCCCGACATCGGCGATCATCTGGAAGTAAGTTTCCCTGTCCAGGCAGAAAAATGATAAGGTCTGCTAAACTAGATCCAGCAATAAATAGAGTAGGTGGAATCTGATGAAGCAGTGAAGGATCTTTCCAAACTAATCTTATCTTATCCATCCTGGAAGAAAGAATAAACATATCTTACAGGTTGATACCTTGTTTTGATAAACTATTTTAGATAGTGGCGAAGTAGAGGAATAAAAATTCCTACGAGGTTAAGAAGATGAAGGAAGTTATATAAAAAAATATCAAACTGGTATTGTATTTGTTTCTTGACCTCTTGATGGTTGAGAAAACTGCTACAGAAACTAAAAATACTACCTCCTACCGCTTGAACTGATAAAATAGCTGAGTAGATATTGATTAGGGTGTGGGACGAGGGGCCCTGAGGCAAAGGATAAATTACATGTTTGTAGTATGGTAGAAGAAAAAAGACAAGCTAGAGGAACCATTAATAGTTTATTGTAATCCATTGAAGGATATCCTTCAATATGGACTAATGAAGGTGAGAAAGGAAGCTATTAGAAGTTACAATGATTATAAATATATAGAAGTCTATCCCATGTATGATGAACGCATATTGGACGCGGGTCCAATGACTCCTGGCATTGCTGCATTATTCATTGGTGGACCAGCCATTGATGGATCAGCCATTGGTGGAACAGCCATTGATGGACCAGCCATTTGTCGACCAGCAAATATTGCTGGATTAGCCAATGATGGATCAGCCATTGATGGTACACCCATTGATGGATCAGCCATTGATGAACCACTCATTGATGGACCACCCAATTGTCGACCAGCAAATATTGCTGGATTAGCCATTGATGGATCACCTATTCCTGGACCAACCATTTGTCGACCACCATATATCCCTGGATCAGCCATTGATGGATCACTCATTGCTGGATTACGATATGGTGGGGTCATATCAATTTGGTACATGAGTGGTCGATTCTGAAAAAATAGTCCTTATTAACTATTAATCAAAATGTCATTAATCTTTGAAGAAAGGTCATCTTTAAATCTAAAATCACAAATTGTCTTTTCTAGACTAAATCAATAGAAATACTGAATGGAAAATTTTAAACTGCCTGCTACAATATACATAAGGATCATTATTACTACGGTTTTTAAAATTTTCAAAAATTACAATATTAAAACGTGGACTTTTGAAAGGCACTAACTTTCTCTATGTCTTTCTCTATGTCAGAAGTACTTTTAATACTTCCAATCTCCACAGCACCAACTCATTCTCTTGCATGCAGATTTTTTGGATCTGTTCTTGCAGAACTTGTTGGTAGTCTCTGGTCGGGCGCCCTATATTATATCTACGAACGCGGAGTCCTGTGTGTGTGACAGTTGCCGAAGCCATGGAATTTCTGGGCACTTCGAAACGAGCGGTTTGTTTTTTCGCGGCAAAGTTGCAGATGTCTTTTAATTTGTGCATGAAATTTTTGGTCGACTTTTTAAGCGTTTGCAGTTAGCAAGAACTACATCAAGAGCAAGAACAGTAAGATAAACAACACGACGGCGGTTCACCTGGAGACTTTGGTAAGTATTGCTCGCCCAACGTAAATTGGCGTGCGGCGACTTTGGAACTAAAACCCGCCCCGCCCGCACCCGGCGGTAACCCCTCGCCCTGTCATTCAGTTCATTCTCGTATTTGAGCGTGAGCTGTGATATCTTAATTTCCAATATACACTGAATTATTATGTCCAAAACATCCAAAACAGTCCGGGATGGTGCAAGAACAATTGCCAATGAAGTATCAAAGTTTTCCGAAGCTGAAAAAGCAAATAATGGACCGATATTACCGTTTGACAGGTTGACAGATAGAGCGGCCGCCATTACTGGTTTGTTTCTTTAGTGTTGCCCGACCAAATTTCTATTAAAAGCTCCGACACCGGTCACCGTACATCATGTATTGTGTTATAAATTTACACCCTGACAACATCTGTTACGCGACAGGGACGCCCTCCCTAGCATGCCAATTTATACTGGTATGTCTATAGTAACCATTCGTATCTAGAGAATTTCGAGCTCAAATTTTCATGTAGTGAACCCGAACCAGAATGAAAATTGAGAAAATTTCTCCTTAAATATGTTAAATTTTAACTAACTAACTAACTAACTAACCATCACGCCGTTTCCCTGCAGGGATAGGCAGAGAAGATTGAACGCCACACTCTTCTATCCTGGCACACCACTTTTGCTTCGGCCACATTCATACATCTTCTCACACACGTTCTACGGTTGTTGCGGCTTTTAACAGGGCCATCCTCAAATACTTGTAGTACCTGATCGTGCCAGGTCTTTCGCGGACGCTCTCTATTTCTGTTGCCTTCAACATTCGCCTCATATATTTTCTTAACCATCCTTTCCTCGTTCATACGTTCCACATGACCAAACCATCTCAGCACTCACAATTATGAATTATATCCCCAGCGGAACATCATTAATCAAGATATATTATAGAGGTCACATAGAGACGAAGCTATTTTTTATATGGGAAAGTAATTATGAAAGTAATTTTTTGGGTGTTCGTATGTTTGTGGCAATAGTAAAATACAACTCACATTTGAAACAAGCTATACGACATATTCTGTCCTATGATACAAAACATAGTTATATACAACATAATCTGATCTATGATACAAAACATATTCTGCGTACATAAATATTCAGTAACCATTGATTTTTTCTAAGACACTGAAATCGAATTTTTTGACCGCGGCCTGTTGATTAATGCTTATATTTTCTTAATTATTGTAAGTAATGTTCAGTTTATTACTTTTATATAAGAACAAAGATTCTATCTAATTTATCGTCTTAAAAAAATTGCAGTCTACCATATACATTTTTATATAAATGAACAATAAAAACAGACATTTTCAAGAAACTTACTTTAAATTTAGTAAAATATTAATTTATTGGAAAATGTTTGAAAAAAAAATCGCCAAAAAATCATTTCCATTCTCGATGAGCTCCTCTGCCGTGACTGAGATGCAACATTGACTAGCGCACGTTTGTCCGGCACAGAAAGGACGGTCATGTACTTATTTAGAAATAAAATATATAAAATGTGTCAAATTTAAATAAATACTAAAATCAACAAAACAGTTGTAAAATACTTACATAACAATTTGTCGAGGACGCGTACAGGGCGAGGAGCACCAAGACGTAGAAGAACTTCATGTTGGCTTCGAGGCAGGACAGATGAGTGACTTTTGGACTTGCTTGTTGCTTTTAAACAGTTTCCGGTCATGGTGGGTGCCCAATCAGGTGTAATGAGTTCTTTCGGCGTGGATAATAATTAGAATTAAAACACATAGGCGGTGCAATGCAGTTGGAATGGTGCGTTAAAAAATAATCTTTTAGCTTCTTTAATAAAAGCAAAATAACTTTCTGGTAACATTATTATTATTTTGTGTTGAAAAACTGAAATAGTCGAAAAAAACAAAGTTTGTGTCATTAAAAATGGATTTCCACAAAGTAAACTCCTACTCATTTAACTAATTGTCATTACTTTCGACTTCCTTACCTTCGTCAGATATCCTGGTCACCAGGTATAGACTAAGTGCCAGTGACCTGCAGACTTACGTTATAATATCAAACCCGAAATATTTTCCGTGCATGTATACTGTAGTAAGTAAGAAGGTTTGTATATTATAGCATTTGTATTCGGGGGATTTTGGGCAGATCGTAGGTAATACTGGTACAAAAAAATGTGTAAGTATAACGTAAAAATTACAAACCGATTTTTTGTATATTTAACGGGACAGAACTGTATACTAATATTGATCAATGCCCGGCGCCTTTCCCGGCTTATTTCTTCCAACAGAAGATTATAAATAATCATGTCGCTTATATGTGGATATTGCTGCCTTTGCTTTTATACCCCACATATTATTTATTAATTTACTATTATTTATATTGCAATTTGATTGATAATATTTAATTCAATTTTGAAGCCATTTACAGATAGGGAAAAATTAACTAATCTACAAAGCAAAGTAGAGCTGGCTTTTTTGAGAATCTGGAATCTGAAACGTGTTGATAATTCAATTAATAACAGTTTTATATAAATTGTTTTCTTTTTTTATTATTATTTTATTCGGTCATCCAACAGGGATACATAATTTCTTGGCAGGACAAAATACAGAAAAAGTTTAATGTCTCCCACAATTACAGGATGTCACAGATAGACATAAATTATAGACAAGTCAATTTGATATGAATGACAGATCAAACAATTTTAAAGTGTCATTTCAGTGATTGTTCCTAATTTAACTTTATCAGAAACATAAAAACAAAAAACGTAAAAAAATAAAAAAAATCGTAATCTATATAATTCACAATGTCTGGGAGGGGGACGAGTTTCTAGTATCTTCCTGACCATATGACGATCCTCTTCATATTTAGTATTAAAAATATCTAATGAATTCAAAAGGTTATTATAATCTGAGCATATGGGAGAGGATTTCGTATTATTGGTATAATAAGTTGGAAGGGAAAAGAGGTACTTCTGGTGGATTCAGGAGAATCAACTAACTAACTAACTAACCATCACGCCGTTTCCCCGCAGGGGTAGGCAGAGAGGATTGAACGCCACACTCTTCTATCCTGGCACTAAGGTTATGAATTATTTGGAAAGGGAAGGATTGGTGTGATAATATTCGCCTGTTTTCGAGTGTGTCTAATTTATGAAATTGTATTGAGTCCAAATAGTTAAAATTCAAATTCAATTTGTAGTTAATATGCTTAAGAAATATTTTTTGCACTTTTTCGATTCTGTTTATGTTAAAGTTATTTGTGGGTGACCATATTGTCGAACAAAATTCAAGGTGAGCTCGAATATAGGTTATCTATGGTCTCTTAAATGTTCTTATTTGCCTGAATATTGTTTTTGTAATATAAGCTTAATTAAATTATGCATTCTTATTGAGGAGGCCAGGACCCAGGGGTCACAGAGCCATCACTTATGGTAATGCAACGTCTCCTAGAGTTAGGTGAAACGAAAATAGGAAAAAGCATTTTTAAATCAATTCAAAATAAATTATGTGTTAATACTGAACCAGGCCAGCGGTGCAATTGCTAATCATTGTTTTATGATCGCGTAATTAAATATCTCGGTCGTTTCGATTAAGAAAACATATTGTTGTGGGTAATTTAATCCTTAACCAGGCAGTAGCATGTCCAACAAGCGTTGGTCACACACAATCACTTGAGAAACAAATCAACGTACGCTGAAACTATTGGTCATTAAAGATTATTTTTATTATCTATAACATCGTCAGCAGACTGTTTCTCAACTTCTAGATAAAAGTCTTCCCCAAGAAACGGTGAACAGTCCCATCTTTTCCAGGAATGGTTTTGGGGTCTGGTGCTTCCATTTGACATCCCTACAGCACATCCGACTCTTTTGCGTATTTAAATACGTGCGTATATTATTATTACTATTCTTCCTAGAATTGTTCCTTCACCAACATTAGAACTTCCAACTAGTGGGATACCTCAAGTCTCTCATCTCGGTCCCATTTTATTTAAATTATTCATTAACGACGTTATTCTCGATGAAATCCTTGTTTTACTATATGTTGATTATTTAAAATTATTTCGTACCATTCGTTCCGTTTCCCTTTTAAAAGAATATCCTAATGATTATGTGAGATATTCCTGTAATAAACTTAAATTAAATATACAGAAATTAAAAACAAATTAGATATTATATTCGATGAAATTTAGGTGATCATTTAGGTCATTGACAATATTTCCAGTAAAGCCACGAAAATTCTTAAATTTGTATCAAGATATTCTAAAAGTTTCAGTGATGTCTCAATAAAATTGTTTTATTATGCATTTGTCAAATGACTTATATGTTGACATGGCATGATATTCATATGAACACCATTGAACGTGTCCAACACAAATTCCTGCATTAACTTTAGATTGAACATATTAATTACAATTTTTCGTTACCTGTCATTACCTCACAAACCTTCTTAAGAGGTTACATGGGCTTGGATATTTAAAAAAATGCATTAGTATTACTTTTTTTTTGTCTAATACTACAAAATATCGAGAATATTTTCCCAACGTTTCAAGTCAATCGGAGTAAAAATCTAGGAGAGAGAGCCTTTGGATGTTCATTTCAGACTCCGTCGGAAGCGTCGCAGGTATATCAGGCAGCTGCTCAGCTATTATTTATCTGTCTTTCTCGATAGGCAAGAGTAAAAGTATGCTCTCGACATAGCAGCTACAGCAGGATCTTTGATTTATGGAGTTGGAATAGACGATTCTATTAGATTCTATGTTCTTCTTCTTCATGTGCACTGTCGGGTCATCCCGACATTGGCGATCATCTGGAAGTAAGTTTCCCTGTCCAGGCAGAAATATGATAAGGTCTGCTAAACTAGATCCAGCAATAAATACAGTAGGTGGAATCTGATGAAGCAGTGAAGGATCTTTCCAAACTAATCTTATCTTATCCATCCTGGAAGAAAGAATAAACATATCTTACAGGTATCAAAACTATTTTAGATAGTGGCAAAGTAGAGGAATAAAAATTCCTACGAGGTTAAGAAGATGAAGGAAGTTATATAAAAAAATATCAAACTGGTATTGTATTTGTTTCTTGACCTCTTGATGGTTGAGAAAACTGCTACAGAAACTAAAAATACTACCTCCTACCGCTTGAACTGATAAAATAGCTGAGTAGATATTGATTAGGGTGTGGGACGAGGGGCCCTGAGGCAAAGGATAAATTACATGTTTGTAGTATGGTAGAAGAAAAAAGACAAGCTAGAGGAACCATTAATAGTTTATTGTAATCCATTGAAGGATATCCTTCAATATGGACTAATGAAGGTGAGAAAGGAAGCTATTAGAAGTTACAATGATTATAAATATATAGAAGTCTATCCCATGTATGATGAACGCATATTGGACGCGGGTCCAATGACTCCTGGCATTGCTGCATTATTCATTGGTGGACCAGCCATTGATGGATCAGCCATTGGTGGAACAGCCATTGATGGACCAGCCATTTGTCGACCAGCAAATATTGCTGGATTAGCCAATGATGGATCAGCCATTGATGGTACACCCATTGATGGATCAGCCATTGATGAACCACTCATTGATGGACCACCCAATTGTCGACCAGCAAATATTGCTGGATTAGCCATTGATGGATCACCTATTCCTGGACCAACCATTTGTCGACCACCATATATCCCTGGATCAGCCATTGATGGATCACTCATTGCTGGATTACGATATGGTGGGGTCATATCAATTTGGTACATGAGTGGTCGATTCTGAAAAAATAGTCCTTATTAACTATTAATCAAAATGTCATTAATCTTTGAAGAAAGGTCATCTTTAAATCTAAAATCACAAATTGTCTTTTCTAGACTAAATCAATAGAAATACTGAATGGAAAATTTTAAACTGCCTGCTACAATATACATAAGGATCATTATTACTACGGTTTTTAAAATTTTCAAAAATTACAATATTAATAGATGGACTTTTGAATGGCACTAACTTTCTCTACGTCTATTCCCATTCAGTTTAGTTTTTCGCAGAAGTACTTTTAATACTTCCAATCTCCACAGCACCAACTCATTCTCTTGCATGCAGATTTTTTGGATGTGTTCGGGCAGAACTTGTTGGTAGTTTCTGGTCTGACGCTCTATATTATTATATCTACGAACGCGGAGTCCTGTGTGTGTGACAGTTACCGAAGCCATAGATTTTCTGGGCACTTCGAAACGAGCGGTTGGTTTTTTCGCGGCAAATACAAAGTTGCGGATGTCTTTTAATTTGTGCATGAAACTTTTGGTCGACTTTTTAAGCGTTTGCAGTTAGCAAGAACTACATCAAGAGCAAGAACAGTAAGATAAACAACACGACGGCGGTTCACCTGGAGACTTTGGTAAGTGTTGCTCGCCCAACGTAAATTGGCGTGCGGCGACTTTGGAACTAAAACCCGCCCCGCCCGCACCCGGCGGTAACCCCTCGCCCTGTCATTCAATGCATTCTCGTATTTGAGCATGAGCTGTGACATCTTAATTTCCAATATACACTGAATTATTATGTCCAAAACATCCAAAACAGTCCGGGATGGTGCAAGAACAATTGCCAATGAAGTATTAAAGTTTTTCGAAGCTGAAAAAGCAAATAATGGACCGATATTATCGTTTGACAGGTTGACAGATAGAGCGGCCGCCATTACTGGTTTATTTCTTTAGTGTTGCCCGACCAAATTTCTATTAAAAGCTCCGACACCGGTCACCGTACATCATGTATTGTGTTATAAATTTACACCCTGACAACATCTGTTACGCGACAGGGACGCCCTCCCTAGCATGCCAATTTATACTGGTATGTCTATAGTAACCAGTCGTATCTAGAGAATTTCGATTTCAAATTTTCATGTAGTGAACCCGAACCAGAATGAAAATTGAGAAAATTTCTCCTTAAATATGTTTAAATTTTAACTAACTAACTAAGTAACTAACCATCACGCCGTTTCCCTGCAGGGGTAGGCAGAGAAAATTGAACGTCACACTCTTCTATCCTGGCACACCACTTTTGCTTCGGCCACATTCATACATCTTCTCATACACGTTCTACGGTTGTTGCGGCTTTTAACAGGGCCATCCTCAAATACTTGTAGTACCTGATCGTGCCAGGTCTTTCGCGGACGCTCTCTATTTCTGTTGCCTTCAACATTCGCCTCATATATTTTCTTAACCATCCTTTCCTCGTTCATACGTTCCACATGACCAAACCATCTCAGCACTCACAATTATGAATTATATCCCCAGCGGAACATCATTAATCAAGATATATTATAGATGTCACATAGAGACGAAGCTATTTTTTATATGGGAAAGTAATTATGAAAGTAATTTTTTGGGTGTTCGTATGTTTGTGGCAATAGTAAAATACAACTCACATTTGAAACAAGCTATACGACATATTCTGTCCTATGATACAAAACATAGTTATATACAACATAATCTGATCTATGATACAAAACATATTCTGCATACATAAATATTCAGTAACCATTGATTTTTTCTAAGACACTGAAATCGAATTTTTTGACCGCGGCCTGTTGATTAATGCTTATATTTTCTTAATTATTGTAAGTAATGTTCAGTTTATTACTTTTATATAAGAACAAAGATTCTATCTAAGTTATCGTCTTAAAAAAATTGCAGTCTACCATATACATTTTTATATAAATGAACAATAAAAACAGACATTTTCAAGAAACTTACTTTAAATTTAGTAAAATATTAATTTATTGGAAAATGTTTGAAAAAAAAATCGCCAAAAAATCATTTCCATTCTCGATGAGCTCCTCTGCCGTGACTGAGATGCAACATTGACAAGCGCACGTTTTTCCGGCACGGAAAGGACGGTCATGTATTTATTTAGAAATAAAATATATAAAATGTGTCAAATTTAAATAAATACTAAAATCAACAAAAAAGTTGTAAAATACTTACATAACAATTTGTCGAGGACGCGTACAGGGCGAGGAGCACCAAGACGTAGAAGAACTTCATGTTGGCTTCGAGGCAGGACAGATGAGTGACTTTTGGACTTGCTTGTTGCTTTTAAACAGTTTCCGGTCATGGTGGGTGCCCAATCAGGTTTAATGAGTTCTTTCGGCGTGGATAATAATTAGAATTAAAATACATGGGCGGTGCAAGGCAGTCGGAATGGTGCGTTCAAAAATAATCTTTTAGCTTCTTCAATAAAAGTAAAATAACTTTTTGGTAACATTATTTTTTTTTTTTTGAGAACGTCCAAACGTTTAGGAACGCAATTGCTGAATTTTGTATTGAAAAACTGAAATTGTCGAAAAAAAAAAAGTTTGTGTTGTATTCATTATCATTAAAAATGGATTTCCGCAAAGTAAACTCCTACTCATTTAACTACTTATCATCACTTTCGACTTGCTTACATTCGTCAGATATCCTGGTCATCAGTATAGACTAAGTGCCAGTGACCTACAGACTTACGTTATAATATCAAACCTGAAATATTTTCCGTGCATGAATACTGTAGTAAGTAAGAAGGTTTGTATATTATAGCATTTGTGTTCGGGGGATTTTGGCAGATCGTAAATAATACTGGTACCAAAAAATGTGTAAGTAAAACGTAAAAATTACAAACCTATTTTTGGTATATTTAACGGGACAGAACTATATACTAATATTGATCAATACCCGACGCCTTTCCCAGGTTATTTCTTCCAACAGATGCTTTGGAACTCTATAAATAATCATGTCACTTATATGTGGATATTGCTGCCTTTGCTTTTATACCCCACATATTATTTATTAATTTATATTGCAATTTGATTGACAATATTTAATTCAATTTTGAAGCCATTTACAGATAAGGAAAAATTAGCTAATCTACAAAGCAAAGTAAAGCTGGCTTTTTTTGAGAATCTGGAATCTGAAACGTGTTGATAAATCAATTAATAACAGTTTTATATAAATTGTTTTCTTTTTTTATTATTATTTTATTCGGTCATCCAACAGGGATACATAATTTCTTGATTGGACAAAATACAGAAAAAGTTTAATGTCTCCCACAATTAAAGGATGACACAAATAGACATAAATTATAGACAAGTCAATTTGATATGAATGACAGATCAAACAATTTTACAGTTTCATTTCAGTGATTGTTCCTAATTTAACTTTATCAAAAATATAAAAACAAAAAACATAAAAAAATAAAAAAATCGTTATCTACATAATTCACATGGTCAGGGAGGGGGACGAGTTTCTAGTATCTTCCTGACCATATGACGATACTCTTCATATTTAGTATTAAAAATATCTATTGAATTCAAAAGTTCATTATAATCTGAGCATATGCGTGGGCTGGGAGAGGATTTCGTATTATTGGTATGATAAGTTGAAGAGGAAAAGAGGTACTTCTGGTGGTTTCAGGAGAATCAATAAGGTTATGAATTATTTGGAAAAGGAAGGATTGATCTGATAATATTCGCCTGTTTTCGAGTGTGTCTAATTTATGATATTGTGTTGAGTCCAAATAGTTAAAATTCAAATTAAATTTGTAGTTAATACGCTTAAGAAATGTTTTTTGAACTTTTTCGATTCTGTTTATGTTAAATTTATATGTGGGTGACCATATTGTCGAACAAAATTCAAGGTGAGGTCGAATATAGGTTATGTATGGTCTCCTAAATGTTCTTATTTGCTTGAAAATTGTTTTTGTAATATAAGATTAATTAAATTATGCATTCTTATCGAGGAGGCCAGGACTCAGGGGTTATAGAGCCATCCCTTATGGTAATGCAATGTCTCCTAGAGTTAGGTGAAACGAAAATAGAAAAAAGCATTTTTAAATCAATTCAAAATAAATTATGTGTTAATACTGAACCAGGCCAGCGGTGCAATTGCTAATCATTGTTTTATGATCGCGTAATTAAATATCTCGGTCGTTTCGATTAAGAAAACAAATTGTTGTGGGTGATTTAATCCTTAACCAGGCAGTAGCATGTCCAACAAGCGTTGGTCACACACAATCACTTGAGAAACAAATCAACGTACGCTGAAAATATTGGTCATAAAAGATTATTTTTATTATCTATAACATCGTCATCAGACTGTTTCTCAACTTCTAGATAAAAGTCTTCCCCAAGAAACGGTGAACAGTCCCATCTTTTCCAGGAATGGTTTTGGGGTCTGATGCTTGCATTTTACATCCCTACAGCACACCCGACTCTTTTGTTACTATTCTTCCTAGAATTGTTCATTCACCAACATTAGAACTTACAACTAGTGGGATACCTCAAGTCTCTCATCTTGGTCCCATTTTATTTAAATTATTCATTAACGACGTTATTCTCGATGAAATCCTTGTTTTACTGTATGTTGATTATTTCAAATTATTTCGTACTATTCGTTCCGTTTCCCTTTTAAAAGAATATCCTAATGATTATGTGAGATATTCCTCTAATAAACTCAAATTAATTATACACAAATTAAAAACAATTTAGATATTATATTGGATGAAAATTGTCCTTCATTTAGGACATTGACAATATTTCCAGTAAAGCAACGAAAATTCTTAAATCAATCAATCAAGATATTCTAAAAGTTTCAGTGATATCTCAATAAAAAAAAATTATTAAGCATTTGTCAAATCACTTATATGTTGACATGGCATGATATTCATATGAACACCATTGAACGTGTCCAACACAAATTCCTGCATTAACTTTAGATTGAACATATTAATTACAATTTTTCGTTAATTGTCATTACCTCACAAACCTTCTTGAGGGGTTACATGGGCTTGGAAATTTTAAAAAATACATTAGTATTACTTTTTTTTTGTCTAATACTACAAAATATCGAGAATATTTTTCCAAAGTTTCAAGTCAATCGGAGTAAAAATCTAAGAGAGAGAGCCTTTGGATATACCTCTCAGACTCCGTTGGAAGCATCGCAGGTATGTCAGGCAGCTGCTCAGCTATTATTTATCTGTCAAGAGTAAAAGTATGCTCTCGACATAACAGCTACAGTGGGATCTTTGCTTTATAGAGTTGGAATAGACGATTCTATTAGATTCTATGTTCTTCTTCTTCATGTGCCCTGTCGGGTCCCCCCGACATCGGCGATCATCTGGGAGAAAGTTTCCCTGTCCAGGGCAGTGCGGAACAGCTCTTCCACGCTTCTTATCCCGGTCCACTCTCGGATGTTTCGAAGCCAGGAATGCCGCCTCCTTCCGACCCCTCTGCGACCCTCAATCTTCCCCTTCATGACGAGCTGAAGGATGGAGTACTTTTCGTCTCACATTATATGACCAAAATATGAAAATTTACGGAGCTTTACTGTGTTGAGTAACTGTCTGTTTGCATTTGCTCTACGTAAAACTTCAATATTACTAGTCATATCAGTCCAAGATATCCTTAACATTTTACGATGTATCCACATTTCGAACGCCTCTAGGCGATTCAGAGTATTCACCTTCAGCGTCCATGCTTCAACACCGTAAAGTAGAACTGACCATACATAGCATTTGATCAACCTCTGTCTAAGTTTCAAGTTTAAGTCGTCATTACAGAGTAGACTTTTCATCTTTTCATCATTTGATCTCCGTATCAGTGTCCAGATTATCAGTAATAAATAATACTTCCCAAATATTTAAACTATTTTACTCTCTCAATGTTGACACCCTTTAATTGAAGGCACACATTTAGATGATTCTCTCGGCTAAAAACCATAAACTTGGTCTTGCTAATATTTATGTTTAGACCATAGTGTTCGCCAATGGAATTAATTTTATTGAGCAGTTGTTGCAGATCTTCAACACTATCTGCCAGCAAAACGGTGTCATCAGCATATCGGATGTTGTTGATAGCCACACCGTTGACTTTAACACATTCTATGTAAGTTTTTAAAAAAAAATCTCCGTTTTATTCCCATTCAAAACTTTAACCGCTTTTTTCTCAAAACTGTATTTTTAAAGTCGGTGGACTCGATTTCTTGACAATTAATGCAACAATCTTATTGAAATTTTGCACATTTCTTCTTGATAGGATTGTCATAATAATTGTTATTTAATAACTATGATTAAACTTTTTTTTCTGATCACTTCAATCAAAATATAGATATCTCAATATCAATAGTGACATCTGTATTGGATTATGGGACTAAAAAAGCTTGGGACTGCAGGTAGTAAGCAGTGAAAATACAACACACATACGAAACAAGTTGTGTATGTTAAACATATATACAACTTCCAAAAATTTGATAGATAGTATTTCAAAAGATTTGATGGTAGTTTATCATGGGTGGAAATGGTGAACGTTACATTGTGTAAAGTGATCACTTATGCCAGCCATACGATAATTCGTAAGCCCTATGAACACCCAAAAAGACTTCCATACCTCCATACCCATAAGAATATAGCTTCGCCTCTATGAGACATTGTGGCGGAAACCACACCCGGGCGGCATCTGACGACCGTGACCACGACCATCCACCAAGCTGAGGCAGGAGAGCGCCGCTGCATCAGCGAAGGGAAAAACTACATTTCAAAATGAAGACTACAACACACAAACGTTCACCAGTTTGAAGACCACGAAGTGTACACTACAATTGTAGTAAAAACTACATGAAGTGAAGTAATTGTAGTACTGCGAAATGAAGTGAAATAATTGTAGTACTACGAAATGAAGTGAAGTACTGAAGTAATTGTAGACGATATTTTCTCCGAAGTAACATTTGGCGACCTAAAAAAAAAAAAAACCCAACCAGATTTCTTCATTCGATTCCAAAAAAATTTCAAACCATGGGGGGGGGATTGTTACAGTTTCCAGAGATTTCTTCGTTTAGCTACATCAACTTCCCAAAAATTTCACGTAAAAAATGTACTATTTAAAGTATGTTTCTTATACTTTCGATAACTTTGAAGTGTTTGTACTTTGTAGTGTTCGCTTTGAAATGAAGTGTACTATTTGAAGTATATACTTTCAATAACTTTAAAGTGTTTGTAGTTTGTAGTGTGCACTACACTTTAAAAAGTGTGAAGTGTGCACTTCAATGTAATTTAGTACTACATTGTAGTAGTGAGTACAGAGCAGACCCATCACTACGCTGCATTCCCGTACCGGCCGTCGGACACGCAACACGACGTTAACCGCGTACGCGCCGCGATAATGCGAATTGTTACACGATCGACGTTTAGACTCGCGCGTACAAATATGTACTAACTTAATCGATCCGCATTTCCAGTAAACTCTTTAACTAAACCTATATTAGCATTCCTAAGCTTACATTGTAATATTCCTGAATAAACTTGTGGTAGCCCGAGACACATACACACAGACACCCGTGTAATGAGTTACCACAGATGCTGACGTCGAGTACGGCAGGCCATCGCCCTCGATATAGAGGTTGAGATAAGATTGCTGAGCAAGGCAAATGTAAGCCAGACCGATGACCGAGTACAAAGGCGAGGTATAGCAGAGGGCATGGACTATCGGAGCGACGAAACGCACCTCGCTGATCTAAGCTAAATACCCACACGCGCGGCCGAGTAAAGAGGAAATCATAACACCCCCGATTCCTTTGCTCTGAATGACTATATAAGCACGCGCCCGCAGAACAAACCATCTCACACGAGCGGGGCTTCTCGGATACAGCGGAAGCCCTGGCCGTCATACCTTCGAACGTCACGCTTTCACTTGTAACCTTTGTACACTACGGTATTCTTTATAACTTGTGTTTTGTAATCAAATAAATTCTGTCAAACCATCGCAACTTTTACATCATTAACCGCAACAGAGATCTCCGACTCTACGAGTGGTGACCCTTGAGTTCAACTCTATCCAAAACCGGAGGACTCTTCCACCTCCAATAACTCCTTGTTGATTGTACATATAACACATAGTGCCTCATTTCGTAGAAGTTAGTTACCTCGCGGCGACCCTGCAGTCCCGAGCAAGCTGAGCTGCCAAACGTAAGTGCAATCTGATAGTTACGCTAGAGACGCTGGTTTTGGCTTCAAATTGCAAGCGATATTGGGAGTCCTGTGACTCTAGAGTCGGGACCGCTAGGTGCGGTACTGGAGTCGTCCGCCGGTCCAGGTCACATAGGGACACGATATCGAATAAAAAGTATCGATACTGTACTCATGAGTAGTATCGGAAAAAGTATCGTACTCGTAAAAGTATCGATACTCCAAAGTATCGAGTACATCGGGAAAACATCATAATATCATAGGAAAATATATCGATGACCAAAATAAAGAAGGTCGCCAAGAAAAAAATGAAAAAGGTAACCAAAAAAAGGTCGTCAAAAATAAAATGAAAATAATACCTAAAGAAAGGTCGCCAGAAAGAAATGAAAAAGGTGACCAAAAAACCAAGAAAAGGTATCGATACTTGCCAAAAAGTACTCATTGAGTAAAAGTATCGAATATAAAGTATCGGTATCGAAAGAAAAGTATTCGATACTACGAAGTATCGATACTTTTTTCGTATCCCTAAGGTCACAGCGATATTATACTTGCCCATAACATCAATAATATATCTTGAAATTGGTGAACGTTGCATTATTTATTATTTATAATTAATCGTCCCTCTGGGGACAAAATACAGTAACTGTATACTAAGAACACACCAACATATATATTAAAATATTTTTGATATGTCATTTTTATCGGTACCGAAAATTATTAGGGTAGGAGCATTAAAACCCTTCTGCAGTCTATGTGATTGATGTTTCCAGTGGCCCGCATAAATATTAAAAAATTTACAAGCTCGTAGTCATTTTTTAAAACAATATTAACGTTTTATCACCACAGTGGTGCCAAATTGTGGCCTAGAAGATAAGTTAGTTCATGTCTTTAGAGTATATCTTTTACGTAAACTTTTTACTACACAGAAAGTGAGTTACTTACTACTTACAGTATTAATAAGAGCAGTCCCTCTCATCATCAGGTATAGTTAATTACTTAAATACAAAATGTTATCAATCTATTCGGCTAGGGCAGAGAGCCCAATTAATGAAAATATCTCTAGGATAGAAGAAGTGAATTAAGATGACATATTATTTATAAGTGTCTTCCAAATAATACACTAATCAAATTTTAATCCACTTCTCCGATCCCAGAACTGTTTCCGTTAATGATCAAAAAATCTTCCCCATCGCGCTGATGATGAGATGGAATACTCTTGAATCTATCTTGGTAATAATAACTCATTTTTTGTGGTTCAATGTTTAAATAAAAATTATATTTTAAATTAAAATGTTTCACCACAAAGTAGACCTCTTTCCATTTAAGAAAGACAATCGAATTAGTATTTGTATGCTACTATGCGTACGAGACACATTGTTTCTTTTTATATCCATAAACACCAACACAACTAAACAGTGTGCCTCGTACGCACGAATTATACATACTAATTCGATTCTTTCTCAAATGAAATTTATTACATCTGCCACATCATTTAATTACACCTTACATGCCATTACATGCCTTATTGCCATTATGACCAATAAGAACCTATCAAAAGAAGCGAGACTAGTGGTACGTAATGGCGTTCTAGTGCCAACTCTCATGTATGGAAGTGAATCCTGGAATTGGCAAAAAAGAAATGAAAGTAGAATTAATGCGGTCACTAAGGCGCTTGTGTTTGTGTGGAAAATCTTTTGTCGACAGAATGAGGAATGAATAAATTAGAAGTGAATGTAATGCTGGCTGTAATGTAGTAGTGAGAATAAAGAAATAGTGCTGAGATGGTTTGGTCATATAGGACGTATGAGCGTGGATGGATGGTTAAGAAAATTTATGAGGCGAGACGAGGCAAGCGAGGCGAGAGAGTTGAAGACAACAGGAATAGAGGGCGTCCGCGAAAGACCTGGCATAATCAAATACTACAAATATTGGTAGATGCTCTCTTACAAGCCTCAACAACCGTAGAGCTTACATGAGAAGATGTATGAATGCAGCCGAAGCAAAAGTGATGTGCCAAGATAGAAGAATATGGCGTTCTGTCCCCTCTGCCTACCCCTGCGGAGAAACGGCGTGATGGTTAGTTAGTTAGTTATGTTTATATTAATGTTTCATTGGAATGGTTGGTGAATTATTTCAAACACACTAATATTTAATATTGATTTCTAATGGGTGACATTTCGTACTAGAAATACTAAAGTAATTGTCTTTATATAACACCAGTTTTACAACTAACCAACTGAATGTTGCGTATTTGGTAATTAACTGCGTGGACTATTACTTGGGTTTCTTTCTTCTTCTTCTTCTTCTTGATTTCTAATGGGTGACATTTCGTACTAGAAATACTAAAGTAATTGTCTTTATATAACACCAGTTTTACAACTAACCAACTGAATGTTGCGTATTTGGTAATCAACTGCGTGGACTATTGCTTGGGTTTCTTTCTTCTTCTTCTTCTTGATTTCTAATGGGTGATATTTCGTACTAGAAATACTAAAGTAATTGTCTTTATATAACACCAGTTTTACAACTAACCAACTGAATGTTGCGTATTTGGTAATCAACTGCGTGGACTATTGCTTGGGTTTCTTTCTTCTTCTTCTTCTTGATTTCTAATGGGTGACATTTCGTACTAGAAATTCTAATGTAATTGTATTTATATAACACCAGTTTTACAACTAACCAACTGAATGTTGCGTATTTGGTAATCAACTGCGTGGACTATTGCTTGGGTTTCTTTCTTCTTCTCCTGGTGTCGTTTCAGGCCCACCCACTTCGACTATCACTCTTGAGTACATCTTCCTATCTCTAGCGGCTCGAAACAGCTCTTCATCGTTCTTATTTCCTTCCAATCTCATATATTACGGAGCCGTGAGATCTGCTTCCTATCGACATCCCGTTTTTTCTCGATCTTACCCTTAAAATTGCTTGGATTCGTGAGGAAAATTTTGATACCGGTGATTTAACAATTTCCTCGTTACAATTGCCCTAATTCGCAATACATTAGCAACGCTATTTAATCTTCAATGGCTGATTTCGTTTGAACCATCTACAATTTATGAATTTCCCTGACTAACGGCTTTTTTTACGACTCAATAAAAGATTAATTTCAATCTTCAATAAAACAACGCTCACTGTTACCACACTTAAGACTGGTGCGTTTAGTTGATGTCTAACGAAAACCGTTTAGCCTTTGAGTGGAGGACTTCTGAAATCTCAGCAATGTGTACAGAGCAAAATAGGTGAGTTAATAAACAACCTTCCAGGTCAATTTTTTACTCATTAGGAGTCATCCATATATTACGTCAAACGAATTTCATGATTTTTGGAACCCCCCATTCCTATCCTTGTCACAGATGGTCACATTTGTGTGACCCCTCTCCACTGGTGTGACGTCACATATTTTGCAATTTAAATTTTAGAAATTATCAAATTAAAACAGCCATTCCAAAATTACTTATATATTTCTAATTAAAATATTTTTTCGTAAAATCAACAATAAATTAAGCATTTTAGAAATATTACAAAACACAACACAAATGAACGATTTAAAATTTAATAAAATTATTTATGACTTGCATAGCAGTCACTTCGTTCTCGATTTGGATAATGTTAGGAACATTCGATGTGTATTTTAATATTTTAAAGGTTTTCTTTTTTTTTTAGAGTTGAGTTAAAATAAATTTTTAGATTTATATGTGACGTCACGAAGCTTGTGACTCGTCCCCCTCTCTTATCACTCAATGTCACACTTTGTTGACCCCCTCTCCACCCCCTTCTCGTGTGACGTAATTTACGGATGACCCCTTAACAATAGAATTGGCCACTTACAAATCTGTTTCAAATATTATTTTTTTTAACTAAGTTAAATTATAGAGGTCTCACAGAGATGAATATATTTATATGTAAAACGTGTATGGAAATCTTTTTAGGGTAGCCACAGGGCTTATGCTATATATGAGCTGGTTTAAATTTTCATTTTAATGTTATTAATTTATGTTTATTTATTAATTTATGATTAGTGATGAATAAATTTCGCCGTAAGAATATTTATTATATGATATATGATCTAAATATGTATTTTTTCAAATATTTGAAATGCTAGAGACATATATGGTCCTTTCCATGACATGTAAATTTCGCCGCTATTAATGATTCCTACTATATTAATAAAATGGTATACCACAAAGAAATTTGGGAAAGTTTTAAAAATGGTTTATTCAGTATCAATGTTTTATCAATTATTTATTATGGTCACACACATATAAATTTAATATAAACAAAACCTAAGACATTCAAAAATATTTCTTAAACATATTAACTAACAATTTAATTTGAATTTTAACTATTTGAACTTTAACACAATTTCATAAATTAGACACTCTTGAACAGATGAATATTATCAGATCAATCCTTCCTTTTCCAAATAATTCATAACCTTATTAATTCCCCTGAAATTACCAGCTTGCTGTCTTTCCACGTCCTAGTCCGACCTACCAGACAGAAGTACCTCTTTTCTTTTCCAACTTATCATACCAATAATAGGAAATCCTCTCCCATCCCACGCGTATGCTCATATTATAATAACCTTTTTAATTCAATAGATATTTTTAATACTAAATATGAAGAATATCGTCACATGGTGAGGCAGACACTAAAAACTCCTCCTCCCTGACCATGTGCATTATATACATTACACAACCTTTTATCTTTATAATAAAGTTAAATGAGGAATAATCACTTTAATGAAACTGTAAAATTGTTTGATTTAACTATTGTTTCTGTGATTCGTCCTACCAGGCAATTATGTCTCTTTATTGGATGACCGAATAAAAGAAAATAAAAAAAATTACATTAAATTAAAACAACAACAACCAGTAGTTAATTTGGTATCACCATTTATTTACAAGAAGAAGAAAAAAAATTTGAGCTGTAAAATCACAACAGATCGAACATAGCCTTAATTGTAGTACTAAATAAGTAAATACACGCATTTTTATTTAGAAATGTGTGAATAGTGTGCCGCCATACATATTGTATGAAAACTTTAAATAAATATTTAAAAATAATCACAAAAATTACATAAAATTTGAGAATTTAAATCATTAAGGGTAGTTATTATTTAAATTAATGTAAAAAAGTTAAGCATTTATTTTATAGTTTCGAAAATATAAGTCAAAATATATCAAAGTTACAACATCCACATGTTTGACATCAGCTACGTAGCATATATACAAAATCAGAAGCGTCGGCTGTTGGAAGTGGTGCGTGTGGTCAAATGAAATTTCATTGCGCGCGTCTTATTTCCTTACGTATTTCCATCCATTTTCACGAAATCACTGCCACAGATTGCAGGAAAGCGAGGGGAAAGATGTTACAAATCAAAAATAATAAAGATGGAGTAGAAGTTTTTTCTGCGCAACGTTTAGTTCGTCAAATATTTTTTTGTGGTGTTAATTTAGCTATGTGTTGTTTATCCACATTTTGTATTTCCATATTTTTGGTTTGAACTAATTTGAAAATTTAATAATTAAATGATGAAGAAGCGTCCCCAGATTTGAAACTGTCTATCCATTTTTCGCAACAAATTAGTGGCCATGGGACAAATTCGCCGGTTACATGGTACAAAAGTTAAATAAGAATGAATGTATTCCTCACTTTTATAAAGATATTTTTTATCATTTTCATTATTTATTCTTTGCGTATATACAGGGTTAAATAGAAAACATTAATAATCTCGCAGGACGAGATATATATTCCTGCTTTAATTACCAGTCGCAAATTTTCAAGCAAATGTGACCTAATTAATATTCATAGTTATGAAGATATGCGACCTCTAAGTTTGCATTTTGTTTTCAATATTTTTGACATTTTTTGTAAAATATTGAACTATCTTAGCAGTAACTGATATCGAATATGAAAAATTCATTCCTTTTAATACAAGTCAAATAAAATAATAAAAACCTTCCCATTTCAATTGGAAAACATTCCAATCGGAATTTCTGCAGGGTTTTTATTTGATTTTTATTGAAACGAATGAATTTTTCGTAATCGATATAACCCATTGTAATGATAATTCAAATTGTTGTAAAAAATATGTCAGAAATATTGAATAAAATGCACAAAAATATAAATGTATTTCTTAATTCAAGAATTACCTAAATTTTTTAAAATAGGCAAAACGCTTGTCGAAGACAAATCCTTAGCACCAGTGTCCTGCAGGTTGCAAATACGATTTATAAAAGGCGCTGGATAATTCTACGTACTAAATCAACATGCATTATTAGCGAAGGGAAAACTTCATTTCAGAATAAACACTACACCACGCACACGTTTACCAATTTGAAGACTACATTTTTATGGTGTAGTTATTCAATATGACTTAACAGAATTCTAGACTACTGGACTTTTCTCTTCAGTTGTTATTTAATGTTCTGGACTTGTTTTTACGCTGTCGAGTTTTTTGATTTTTTAAATTTATTTTTTTATTTTACATTTTTTAGATAGGATTATTTTATTATTTATTGATTCCTAATTAAAGGTAATTTCTTACTGTACTAATTAACGCTTTAGGAACGGTCGTTAAAATTATCTTTCAAAGCAGTAAAATTCTGGGTTTTTCATTCGATTTTGAAGAATTTTATTGAATTATATTATGAGAATTATTTTTCACGTTAATGAGACCTATTATGCGATTATATAAGAACTTTATCACAGCTTTATTATAAGTTTTGAAAATTTAAGTGATAATGGTTGCTAATCAAATTAAAATCGTTAGAGAACGTAAATGGTCATTCGAAATGAAAAATGATAAGAGAACCCAAAGATGATTTTCAAATAACTTTTAAATGATACCCCACTTTACATAGTTCGTTTACTTTCATTTTTTTATTTTTCACTGGCGACAACCAGACGCCATATTGAATTTTGATTAATGTCATGTCTTTAGTGACACTCGCAAGATTAAGTAAGATAAATCGATTGACGTAAGTGTCATCAAAATCGGCCCACGTGTTTGGTCTCTTTATCGCCACAAAATAGGCTGATTGATAAACACATTACTCTTCTTTGCGTCGCGCAGTCCGGTATTTATACGTCATTTTTGACGGGTTACAGCTAGCATTGTACAATTATGTTACCTTCTACAGCAATAATATAGTTGTGAATATCATTTGCGTGGAGCTGTACATTAGAATTGGTAAATCAAAGTGGTTTTTGACAACCGGAAAATTGAGTGGCGCAATTGCAAGTCGTTGTGTGTGCAAAATTGTGAGTCGGAATATAAAATGTATTGAAGTCGTTTGACAAACACACGTGTGGATATTTCGAACGGAAAATGAACTTCTTGACGCCTTTGCTTGGAATCGCCCTTTTCAGTGAAGCTTTCACTGGGGTGAGTCTGTTAACTCCTTCATTTTATTATTTATAATGCCCCGTGGAATTATTACAGTGATGTGCGATGTTTTTTTTAAATAAAAATCTATTTTAAAACAACGTATTTTTTTAAATGCACGCGACAAACTATCCGTTAAAAGACAACCATTATAAGAGCGAACATTTATTAATAAATGTATATTAGAGATGTCTCACAGAGATGAAGCTATATTTTTATATGGGAAAGTAGATATGGAAGTCTTTTTCGCTATTCATAGGGCTTACGACACATCGTACGGTTGGCTTAAGTGATAATTTTACATAATGTAACGTTCACCATTTCCAGCGTGATAGACTACCACATCTATCAATTTTTTGGAAATTGTATATATGTTTAATTTACACAACTTTTTTCGTATGTGTGTTGCATTTTCACTACCTACACCTGCAGTACAGAGGTTTTTCATTTCCATAATTCAATTCAGATGAATAATATTGAAATTGAAGTATCTATATTCTTTATCTGTGTATATGAGATTCTTCCGAATTAGTAACATCACACTAGAATACGCCTGAAAATTATTTAAATTTTTAAGTCCTTTTTAGACCAGTTTTTTGTATTCAGAACACTTTGAATACTAAACACAATACTAAATTTTATATCCAGCGAGACATCATTAATCAAGATATATTTCTCATAGAGAGGAAGCTATATTTTTAAATGGGAAAATAGGTATGGAATTCGTGACAGCCGGGCGCCGGCCGCAAAATGATTTTGATTGGTCAAAACTGACATCCGATGTATTCTCCGCCAACCGCCAGCCAGGATTTAAACTTTTAATAAATCCGACTAGTTTTTGACAGTTGAAAAGCGGTGTGTGCCGGTGTCTTTTCTTCTAAGAAGTGACATTCCTTATATGAATTGACGCATCAGTTCATATAAGCCTTCCGGAATAGACAGATCGATCTGTTCCGGATTCGACGAAACCGGAAGGATTGGAGATTGGATCCGCACTCGACATACTAGGAAAACCTGCAAGTACAATTTGTCAGCTGTGGACGTAATAGATAGCTTCGTGTACTCATATTTCGGGTTTCGGGATCAATCATTATCGGCGGAGATTGGGAGAGAAAATATTCCTTTCCTAATCCCGATCCGCGTGCGTTTTCGTTGGCATTTCCGTCTTTTATCGTACGGCTGGCTTAAGTGATCACTTTACACAATTTTCCCATTTCCACCTATAGACTACCCTATTTATCAAGTGTTTAATAATGACATCGAATAATTTATATCGCGCCATTTTCATAAAAATTTCATCTCGTTGGAACATCGATTATGTTTTCAAATACTGAATTCAAGACACTGTTCTTCATTTTAACAGTTTTCATGAAAATTAATTAAATGTATTCCTTTTCTAAAAAATTTCTTCTATGACATTTCATATATCTATATTGGAAAACCTATTTCACAACATTATCATTAAAACAATTTTATAATTTTTTATTCAGGTTGTAAAAATACCGCAAAATGGGACAACGGTACAAGATGACGACGGTGCTACCGTTGGACTAGAATGGGAACATAAGTTGGTGAGCTTAGAAAAGGGAGGAAGAAACGTGGGAGACTACGACAGGCATGGAGACCATGGAGGTTATACAGACAATGAATACAGCGGAAATTTTGGAGACCAGGATTCCAGTATTGAAGAAGGAAAAAAAGTCAATAAAAGGCTTCTAAGTGTTGGAGTCTATGGAGGAATCTTTGGAGGACTTTTTGGGGTGGGTGGAGGTAATAGAGGCATCGGAAGTCTCGGAGAGGCCAAAAATGTTGAAAACACAGGATGTCGCGGAGGTTGTGGTGGAGGTTATGGTGGAGGTTATGGTGGAGGTTGTGGTGGAGGTTATGGTGGAGGTAATGGTGGAACTTATGGTGGAGGTGGCGGCGGCGGTGGCAATAGCGGATGTGGAGGCTATCGCGATTTAGTTGGTGGAAATAGTGGGGGTGGTGTAGGTTCAGGCGTTGGTAATTCTAAAAATGTTGCAGGTTTTGGAGGTCTTTTAGGTCTCGGAAGTTTTGCAAATTTTGGAATGGGAGGATCAATAACCGCTGGTGCAGGCATCGGTGGATCCCTTGGTTTTGGACGCTTTTCAGCCAGAAGTGAGAATGGATCTTCTTTTGAAGGTGATCCAATCACTGTAGAAAACGACGCAAAAGATGGTGACCATGGCAATTATGACGAAACGTTGATGAAAAAAAATTTTGTGTAAATGATTACCAAAAGAAAACCAAAACAACATTTTAGTTTGTAGATCTAGGGTCTATTTCCGATCATTTGTTAATCATCCCTAACCCTTCAAGCTCGTTGTGTCAAAATTAAAAAAAACTAGCTTATTTTTGGTGCCGTATCATATCTATAAGTATTCATAATTTTGTAATATTTGCAGCCCTAGTAAAATAAATAGTAATATATTATATATATTCATTTATTAAATAAGTAAAAACAATTACTTACTTGCATTAGTGATTTTTTGTTGCTGAGTATGATTCGTTTAGTCATCAATTGAAAATTGTTATTTTTTGCCCTGCAATCCCAAACAAGCGTTACTAACTTATATCAGTCAGTTTATTTTATTAATTTTGTTTAACGCTGAGAATAAGGTTTTACACTACGTAGAGAAAAAAAATGATGAGGAAAGCCACAGCTGTATTATTCGAGGTTCTAAAACTGTCCGGTAATCGGTTCTAGTCACTCCGAATTTACTGTTTGCAGTCCAAATGAAGAAGACACTTTTCTTCATATTTCTATTTCACTATTCAAACTATTTCTTTCCAGATTCTCCAGTTTCGACCTCAAGTCGACATTCACTTGAGCCCAGATGCAAACTTGAAAGAAAAATTATAAATTTATCATTTTAAAACCATTTGAAATGGATTACATCTTTTGAAAACCATTTTATTCCAAATAATTATTGAATTTAACATACGGATACTCAATTATTTTAATTTTCTGTTTCAGGCTTCTAAATTTAAGAAATCTTTCACCAAACAAGTCAAGTAACAAGCTTGCTGTTACTTTTTATGCTTGGGCCTAATTTCTTTTTGTACAGTTTTGCTGGCATTCTTGAAATACCTTTCTATTCAAGGAAAATACATATTAGTTCTAATCTCTACATCTCATCTTAAATGTTCAACATAACATTCAAAACTTCAGCGACCGGCAAAAACAACCGGAGCGCGAAAAAAGTAAGAATAGTGCATGTTGATGGGCGATGACTATCCGTCAACAATGCATGTCACCCAAAATGTCTAGGCGTATCACCTCTGACACGCGTGTCAGAGGTGATATGCCTAGGGTCCGGTCTAGGGGTTAAGACACCGGTTTAGGGACTAAGACAAGCCTAGTGATCTATTGATTGGGGATGCGAGCCTCGTTGTAGAAAACCACCAAATTATTCCTATTTTCATAGTACAAGCGTTTAGCAGGTGTCTCGAGAATTTGGTCTGGAAGAACAAAAATATGCATATTGAAAGCAGTATCAAGATATACAAGACATGCGTGCGACCTATCACGACATATGCTGTAGCGATGCAGGCTGACACTGTCCACACCAAAAGACTCTGAAATGAAATCAAAACATCTGAAATGAAAGTGCATTCATTACTGGAAAAACATAGACATAAAGAAAACTTGAAAAATAGATGACCTAATACAATGATGAAGATCCAGAAGGAGATTTTGGGAGGATCATGTATTATATCACATATACTGGTGTATGCCAGATTCGTTCATATAGCAACTAATGGATGATGCTCACCGGAAAGACCATCGTAAAGATGGAGGGATACCTAGACCTCACCATCCCAAAAGGCTTTGTTTTTTGTACCACAGATCGACAGACCTAATAAAATAAAAAGAAGAAGAAGCGTATAGTTGAGTGCGAAACTGGTAGGAATATTCCATGTACGCATCTCCATTTTTATTTTTATTATAAGACGGTAACCATGTTACGATTAGGCTTAATCAATTAATGTGTTTTTTCCCATTACCAGCTTCAAAAAAACAAATCGTTTTGCCTTTTTTAAGAAACGAAGAGTACAGATCATTTTTAAATACATTTGGGAAACAAATATCTGAATAAATTAGCTAAAGATGCCACAATTTCTAGTATTTCCTACTAGCTTTATTTCTATTGCCCAATGAATGATAGGCTGAATGATGTTAAAGAGCGAGCTAAAGACATCTGGATGAGTGTGTTATTAAAAAGTTTTCCATAAGAACTATCTCTATAATCTCCAGAATGAGAATCGGCTATTGTCTAGATTGTACTATTGTACTAGTAGCTACTGCTACTCATTTGTTTAGTCTGAACACAGTGGACATTCCGATGTGTGGTTCAGAGGAGGAGACCCTTGATCATATATTTTTTGCCTGCCCATTCCGAAACTCCAATACCCTTAACAGTAAGCTGATCAAGGCTAATTTTCAACTCCCATTTTCTTGCTATGAACTCACCCAATCTGTTATTATATCAAAAATTTTGTTCGAAAATGACATAAATATATAATTAATTATACCTGGTTTGGCCAGTGATAAATGTTGAGGACTAGAGGCGATGGTTGTGGCTGAATTGGACTTCAGTAAGATGGAGGCCTACCAATCCTGTCCCTATAATCCTTTTTATCTCTAATTAATCCCACTCCGTCTACCTTCATTTAATATGCCTAGCGACATTTGTCGT
>JADDOH010007022.1:0-68629 GCA_016648135.1 Agrypnia vestita | reverse complement strand
AGCACGCAACGTTTATGTATTCATTATTTATTAAAGAAAAATTCGTGTTTCCTTGTAAATTTACAGTTTAACACCTTATTAATATGTGATGATATTTTGTTTTTATTTAGACTCGTGTATCATAATTTTCCACGAAATCTTACCACAATTTTCCTTGAATTAAAATTTAAAATATTAAATGTAAAAATTTGTTGGCACTGGTGTTTAAACAGATCATTTAAGCGATTAAATTAAATTAGTAGGTCATCGCAATAAATATTGCTTACATATCGTCTATTCTGAGAAAATGGCTAGAACGTCGTAATTTAGGCTAAATTAAAATGTAATTAGTAAAAATTTACTAGGGTTGAGGGGCTAGCTTTTGCCACTTTAAGATATTTTTTTCCAACTGTGCATCACTACGAACTCAAAAATAGTCGAAAACGTGCGTGAAAAATTTCGCCACATAGCACATTCATTACTCTTTTGAAAATGTAGAAAAAAAAATATAAAATTTAATATAATTTAAAATAGAAACATAAACGTGAAATATGTCCAAATGTGCCAGTTCTGGCCACTTTTTATCTAGTTTTGGCCATGTAATTGTGCCAGTTCTGGCCACAAGATAAGTATGTAACTATAGGAAAATTATGAATTTTATTATAATTATGATCTTGTCGTGTCTAAAGAAAAATTTTCTGCTTGTAGTTTTCCGCCATGTGTATCTGATCTCTCTGGCCAACATTACGGATCTCATTGCAGGGTCCATCATCAGGGTTGATATACATGACAGAATATCTGGAAAAACTACACGCGGAAGATTCTGAATGGCCGTGAAAACCTGAGAACATTTTTAGAAATAAATTTAGTCCCTTTTGTGGAAGCGGGTAATGACATTATCATTATAATACTATTTTCTGCCAGATTAGGTATTTGTGGCATAACAAATGTATTACGTACTCTTCATTCCTTTCCTGAGATAAGTTATTTCAACCGGTAGACAATGATAACCATTATCATTTTCTTCCGACGCAACAGAGTACAATATTTTTGCTACTTTTGAATTTTACTAAGGCGTAGTCTCCTTCTTTTGGACTTATTTCTAATTCTTCATTTTCCGAAGATCTTGATTTGATAAATCCATAATTGTTCCTCATTTGTTGAGGTTTTTTGTTAAGAATGTTCTAAGGTTTTCACGGCTGCTCAGAATATTTTGGGTTGTGTCTTATGGGATATTACGTCGTGTTTTTACTCCCTTTTTGGCCGAAGACACGAACCAGAAGAGTTTTTTTCTTTTGTTCAAACTGCCAGCTTTTTTCTTTTTTCTATCTTTTCTTAATTGTTTTCTCTTCCTTTTCTTCCATTTCTGCTTCTAGAACTGCCATTATAGAACTTGCCAGAAGAAATATACACTTTTTTACGCATAGTATTACTACTTTTTTCTTTGGCCAGACTACACTTTTATTAACTAAATATATGGCCTTGGCGGTTGTAATATTAATAATTTGTGAAGTAGAGCCAACAGAAATATATTTATGAGGCATAAATTTTCAGATGATTTTGCTTGAGTGGACAATTCATTCTGAACATCATTTGTTGAAGCTGCAAATGAATTTATTTTTGGAATGGGTCTTCTTGAACTGGTACATTGTGCAGAACATTACTTATTGGATCCACTGTTGTAGTTGAATTTAAATCAATGGTTGATGCATCGAAGAACAACTGAGTCTCATTGAGGATACCCACTTTTTGAGAAAGTGTATTAGGAGAACTCAACTCATTCGATGATTTTACTCTTCCTAACTGCTAAACTGAATTATCATCATCTTTAAAAGTTATTCATACTGCATATAGAATTGATACTTCAGTACAACAAGTCTAATCTAAACCATTTTGATAAAAATCTTAGAAATATTTTAGTAGATCTGGTTGAGTCTTACTTTCCAGGTACGTACTCCAGGAAAGTTGACTTGTTGACTTTTTTTTATGGCCATGGTTTTTATAATCGAACTAGCCGTAACCCATAAAAAATGATGGTACTTTTAAATATCAGTTCGGTTTGGTTAAAAAAAAAATTTTTTTTTCAAAAATAAAAATGTTTGAACAAGTTTTTAAAAAAAATGATCGAAAAAAAATTTCACGAAAAAAAATTGTTTGAAAAAAATTTCGAAAAAAATAATTTACTATTATAAAGTTACGGACGTTACACGAAGTTACGCGGACGGACTTATGAACGAACAGACAGGCAACAAAATTATTATAATTGGGATATCATCGTAAATACCTAATTATGTTTTTCAAAAAAGGTGGCCAAAACTAACGCATACGTGAGTTGTGCCATGTCCATGGCCAAAACTAGAACACGCGTAGGTAAGATAGCTGTGCCAGTTGTGGCCATGTGGCATTTATTTTCTAAGAAATAATCTAAATTATGAAATAACCTTCAAACAATGTTCCTAGGACTTTCATTCAATAGGCTAAATTGATTCATGAACACAAACATAAGTGATTAAAAAGTTATTTTCACATTACTCATCCACGGGCCCTTATCGTTTTGCTAAGAATTTGATCATTTTTAACGAATGTCATCAAGAAGTTGAACCGACACTCAAAGAAAGAAAATGGCGGTACAGCTAACGTATATTATAGATATCTCACAGAGACGAAACAGTATTTCTTATGGGAAAGTAGGTATAGAAGTCATTTGGGTGTACATAGGACTTATGACCTATCTTATGGTTGGCTTAAGTGATCACTTTACACAATGTAACATTCGCCATTTCCACCCATGATAGAATATACCATGCTTATTCATTTTTTGGAAGTTGTATATATGTTCAAATTGCGTGGAAAGCTTTCACATACGAGTTGTAACCGCCTTTCCATGCGGCCTGTACAAAGCCATTTTTATTCCCCTAAATCCCCACAGATGTCGCTAATGAGAATGTTACATTGTGTAAAGTGATCACTTAAGCCAACCATAAGATAGGTCATAAGTCCTATGTACTCCCAAATGACTTCTATACCTACTTTCCCATAAGAAATACAGTTCGTCTCTGTGAGATATCTATAATATACATTAATTGATTAATAATGTCTCTGTGACATAAATCCAGCACTGTTCTGAAAGATTTGAACAAACTCAAAATATTCTGAGCGGTACAGCTGTTATTTATCAAAATAAAACACAGTTTAAAGAATTGATCGGCATAAATAAAATAACAAATATATTTTCATAGCCTTATTTATACACCTTTGAATGTCCAAGTGGCCAAAACCGGGGTAGTGGCCACAACCGGCCCATCAACCTTATATATCAATTAGAAAAGTATTTAAATAAAATAATTACAATTTTTTATTTTTGAGTTATCAAACATTAAATTTTCTCTTCTTCAGTGTACAGTGGTACCTCGATATACGTCTGCTTTGGGATAAGTCCAACTTTGTTTGGAATACGACTCGTATGCATCAAAATGAGTAGCGACACCGCGGGCTATCCTTGAATTTTCACGCGATTATTTGGTTTTTGGCGAACATATTTTATAAATTTATTTAAGAAAAGTTCTAAGAAAGTTCTAAGAGTTCTAAGAAAGTTCTAAGAGTTCTAAGAAAGTTAATGAGAATTCCCAAGCAACGAAGAAAATGGCAAAGATCACCACGGAGGCGTAAAGAGACATTGTATGTATATACATAGTTTTCTTTAATGTTAAATTTTCATATATTCCATCTAAATTCATGGTATTGGTATTTATGTCTTTTAGTATGAAACAGTACATGAATCAATATATATATACATAAATAAACCCGTGTTTCACTACCCGCCAAGTTTTCTCCACAACTAGCCACAACCATCCACTGGTGGTTATGGTGGTGGATAGCCCCTAGTGTCACATCGAAAATATGCGAGTTTGGTGGGGGTGGCTGTGCGGGGGTGACGAAAAACCCATAACAAAACAATGTGCTTTCTAGCACATTGTTTTGTTATGGGAAGGCCGCAAATGCTTCAGATTCTTTCAAAACAGGCGCGCCGACTGTGTCGGTGATTCTAGAAGGTTCCGGAAAAACGTTCTCTAGAAAGTTCTGGAAGGAGAAGGATCTAGAAAATTCCCGAAAGTTCTATAAGTTCTAAGCTGGCGGAATGTGTCAGTGTGTCTAGAAGGTTCCTGTACATTCGATAAATTTCTTGAAAATTCTGGAAGGAGAATGTTCTAGAAGGTTCGCGAAAGTTCTATGACGATCCAAACAGTGTACTAAAAATCTACGCGTGCGAAGCCGCGCGGGCACAGCTAGTCATTTTATCCAACCCCATTAATGTTCTCCATTAATCCAATTTGACTTATTACCAACAATGTAGATAATATTTTTAATTTAAAAAAAATATATATTAATAAAATACTTGTAATTATTTTTGATTTTAAAATGTAACACGTGAGAAGTTATTTTGGGAGCGGCGAGGGAGGGATACAAATGAAGAAATTCAATTTAATTTAAATGTAAAATAAATCGATGTGAAACGAAAGAATATGTAATCGATAATTTTTGCATTCTTAACCCACCACATTTAAAACACGATGAATCCACACCATTGGTTTTAGCATTTTAATATCTTATATTAAGGAATTTCCACCGACTTTTCCTTAAAATATTAACATTAATTTTTTAAAACAACTATTTCAAAATACGACTGAAGTTCTTTCAAGAGTTGATTACAAACAAATATGTATATAAAAAAATCGAAAAGTAGGAATAGATAGATGATCATAGCGTGCCACGTTGTGCGAAAAATTTGCTGCGATAAAAAGTTATAGCGGTATAATTGTAATATAAATACTCGAAAAATCATTTAAATTAATACGAAGAAAGTAGTAGGTAAACAAACTCATAAAATTGCGTAGTCGTTTGCAGATGAAACACTCGATAAATTATAATTTCGTGCAAAAATATGAATATATTTTATGAATCTTATTATACGTTTCAGAAACACATTACGTAGAGCAGAAACGATATGTAGCAGATATTTTGTGATAATTTAGCGTGATATTATGATAATTGATGCAATTAATTTGTTACACCTGAAAAAATATGTTTACATTTGCTCTAATTTTATTTCCTGATGCGATTTTTAATGCTAATAAACATTTAATTTCATGGTTAAGGTAAATATAACGGTTCTCTTAATCAGTTAATTAAAGATTTCATCTTACTAACGAATGTTTTTGATTTGTTTGAGATATTAGTATTCTCTTATTCTTGCAAAAAGCCCGATATTGTCCTAGCGTAAAACATTGGACACTTAATATTTAAATAATAATCTTAAAGGCTCGAGTGATAACAGTAGAGTCCACTATTAAAAATTCGCTGTGCGGCCACACCTGTGTTTCCGTAAAGCATTCTATTCAATATTAACATTACTTATAATCAAAAGAAGAGTGACAAAGAAGTGATTTACCATAGAATAACCAAACTTAGCCGATTAATTCAATCAGACCTATCCCTAAAACTAACAGCGTAATTTAGCGACCAGGCAATGATTGCAATCCTTGCCTCGGCACCCTGGTGGCAATTATTTAAAAGGCTGCTTTTTGGCCATGTATAATTACATCGTACAGGAAACTTCTGACTAACTTAGATTAAAAATATATATATATCATAATTTTTTAGACAATTAAAAAATACGACTTATCTTAAAGAGTGTATTGTGTAATTATTCTAAATGTCATATTCTAAATGTTTAAAAAATAGTTATACTTTGTACCTACTCTAATGTCACTCTAGGACCATCTGTTTATCAGGGTCAATGACGACCTGTTGTTTTTTGTCTGTTGAAAAATAAAAAATGTATACATAGGTACTGTTGCCGAATACGCTAGTACTTAGATTGAATAAGGGTAATCTCAGAGCATTCTGAATATCCTATTATCACCCATAAACATCCACGTCCCAGCAAGGGCTATTGGAACACACTGCCTCTTCCACATTCCTGTTGCTCGCACCAACTCCGGATTACGCTCACCCATAGTGGGAATGCATCGAGCCTACAACAATTGGTTCACCGACATTGACATCTATCGTGGGTCTACATACTATTGTTACTAATCTTGATACATGATACTTTTATTAAAAGGAACACGTATTTTTCAAAATTATAGTTTTTGTGAAATATGCTAGGATATAAGTTAAAATTTTCAATGCCGTCTATATACACTCTTTTATATATAAATATTACACTTATACCTGCAATGTTTCCAAACAAATAAATAGATGTTCTGTGCACAACACTTCTATAGCATATTGACACTATTAACGTGAGCGACTCATGTACATAATTAAAGTACGCATTAAAATACATAAAATTCGTAATTTAATCTACAATCATACAATAAGTATAGCAATATCAATAGTAAATTTTAATCGATAGTCGCAGTGGATGACACGGGTGAGTTTTAGAGATACGCAGAAACATCCAAATAACATGCCGTAATCATCAATGTTAAATATTCTTATTGAAGAGGCATATTTAGCTTCAGTCAGCAAAAGTTGCGCAGAAACACACATAATGATTTTTTGATTTGAGTAGACATGTACGTCTCTAAATAAAAAATATCGACGCATCTTTGGATATATCGATATATAATACACTGGATATATTGTATATACAGAGGCAAAAATATGACATCAATCATTAGCATAATTAAACTAAGTAGTTGAACTTTAGGTACAGTACATAACTAAAAAGCAAATTATTTTTTGTCCATGTCCCCCTCTTTCATTCCTTCCACATTTCCAAACCACCTAAGCGTTCCTTTGTAATAATTTTGAGTGCATTTTCTATGCTACATTATTTATAACTTTTATATTAGAAAATCAATCCATTGATTAGGGTACATTATTGCACAAATTCAATCATCGTCTTTATTATTGTAAGTAAAAAGAGGTTCCGTCTAAGAACCTGCAAAATAATGAATTCTTAGTTATTACTTACTCAAACCCTAAACTATACTTTTCTACCTTTCGTCCTCTGTTCAAATAATCAACTCAGTTCAAAACAAACAAGTACTCAGTTCATTACAAATACTTCACAAACGTAGACAGATTATAAAATACCTTTAATATTAGTTATTTAAATTGTTTTTTGGAAGAATTGTATAAATAAGTTGTATTACTGTATAACTTATCAGAAATATAATTACTTTTGTCTAAAAACCTTGTAGTTTCGACCTTGTGAAACGCTTGTTTATTGCATAATGGAAAGTCAACATGACTTCTTAAAACGTCATATTTATGAATACAAAATTAAGTTAAATTTAAAGAAAAATTTTGAAGGAACTTGAAAGCGAAGGCAATAAATACAACGTTAGGTTTGATTTGCTGTAATGACGCACATAAAGAACAATGCGGAGTTGAGTGCGAAGAACATTATGAAGAGACAAACCACGAGAGACAAAAAAGGCATGAGAGACAGAAAAAAAATTACTTCTATTTTTTCTTCCCTATCATTATGCATCTTATCACATTAAAAGGTTAAACACTCTTCATCTAAAATATATAAGAAGACGGCCTAATGTCTTTGAGATGAGATTCTGAAAATATATATGCTGTACATACCATGACCATTGGCAGACCCAACATTGAAGCATGAGTTTTATGTATAAACAATATTGTGGAATAGAATACGTAATTAAATATTTATCTGATAGAATATTATGCTATAGTCAAATTTGAATAGTCAACTATCCTAATTTCGAATATCTGTCTGTCTGTAACTTGCTGGAATTAGGCTAGAGTTACAACAACAGCACTGATGAATAACTAGCCGCTAATAAAGCCTGGGCGCCCGAGTGTGTTGCGTCATTCAGCGCGGGGCTCGTTATTAATTATTATTTCGATCCTTGTTTTTTCACAGGTTTATGACTAGTATGATAATAATTGTAACAGGAATACGAGAGATATTTTTTCGCAGAAATTCTGGTTAGATTCAGCTTAAATGTCCTGATTACACGCCTCCACTTACTGCATAGTCCTAACATAGTCATGTGTAAAATATTAGGTCCTTACATATGAAATTGACGTTTTGCCGTACTGGCAAATTTGATCTCAAATATCTTCTCTTTGGTAAGGAATTCCAAATCCAAATTTATACAGCTAATTACTCATGTATTTGTGTTTTGAAAATTATAATTCATTTGTTTTTTCCTCAATTGTTTTTTTCTTTGCGTCACTCAGTTTACAAAATGAAAAACCTGAAATATCGCGTTATTTACGAGTACGAGTTCCACCGTGGCACCAGTGCTGCAGAAACGGCTCGAAGGATTAATGATGTGTATGGCGATGGTGCCGCAAAAGAAAACACAGTGCGTTTTTGGTTCCAACGTTTTCGTTCTGGAAATTTCGACTTGCAGAACAAGCCCCGTGGACGGCCGGAGACCAAAGTTGATAATGAAGAATTGAAGGCTATTGGGGAAGCGGATCCATCGCAAACCACATCCGAGTTAGCTGCAGGCTGCGGTGTTAGTGATAAAACTGTTTTAATTCACTTGAAGCAAATTGGTAAGGTGAAAAAGCTTAAAAGGTGGGTACCTCACGAATTGAGTGAAGCAAATCAACAAACGCGCGTTGACTGCTGCGTTGCATTACTCAACCGGCACAATAATGAAGAGATTTTAAATCGAATCATTACATGTGATGAAAAGTGGATCCTGTACGATAATCGGAAGCGCTCATCGCAATGGCTGAACCCTGCCGAACCAGCCAAACCATGCCCCAAGCGAAAATTGACTCCAAAAAAGTTACTTGTGAGCGTTTGGTGGACTAGTGCTGGTGTCGTTCACTACAATTTTCTTAAATCTGGCCAGACGATTACGGCAGATGTCTATTGTCAGAAACTGCAAACCATGATGGAAAAGCTAGTTGCTAAACAACCGAGGCTGGTTAATCGCTCTAGGCCACTGCTGCTTCATAATAACGCTAGACCACACACTGCACAACAGACGGCTACCAAATTAGAGGAGCTTCAATTGGAATGTCTAAGACATCCACCGTACTCTCCGGACCTTGCCCCAACAGATTACCATTTTTTTCGAAATTTGGATAACTTCTTGCAAAGGAAAAAATTCAACTCCGATGGGGCAGTCCAAACCGCCTTCAAAGATTTTATTGATTCCCGTCCGAATGGTTTTTTTAGTAAAGGGATCGATGAACTACCTATGAGATGGCAAAAGTGCATAGATAGTAATGGTACATACTTTGATTAAATATATATATTATAATAAAAAAAAATCGGCTTTATGTTCCTCCCATACTAAACGTCAATTTCATATGTAAGGACCTAATATTAGTATTACTGATACAACAAGAGCGAGTCACAAATGCAGGCCCACAAAAACATTTCAAAACGAAACAGAAAAATATCTTGAAAGAAACATCTGCTAAATGACATCTGCGCAAGATTAGTTGTAACAGGAAGTCAAATAATTTTACCATTATCCACGGTTGAGCTACTTTGATTTCAAATTGTTCAGTTCCAAGCGTCCAGAGATTTTAGGACAGGAAATTATATGAGATCTCTTTTGGGTATGGATTTTTATAAATATTTAAGAAATCAACATTTTTACTATTTTAAAACGTGATTGTGTGTTAGATAACGGTGTATTGGACCCGAGTTATTACAAATTATTACTAACAAAGTACCTGGGCGGTCTGTTTCGCGACAGACCGGGTTATTTTATGTAAATACCCAGTGCACTAACTGTAGTTTGAATTCGCCTATACATATACTGCATCGCCTAGGTAATCGATACAGTTCAGTTGATATATTTAACGCTCGCACACACATTAAAAAGACAAATCTTCTTATTTTCTATTTTATAAGAATGTTCTTCGGTTTTCGCGCCCATTCCGGATTTCCAACTGGAAAAATTTACGATTGGAAGGTTTTTAGCATTTTATTTGACTTGTTTTAAAGGGAACAGATTTTTTGTATTTAATATAGTTACTGTAATGATTGATAGTCCAACGTTTTACAAAAAAATCAGAAAAATTGAAAAAAATGCAAACTTTGATTTCGCATATCTCCATAAATATTGATAACTATAAACCATGACTAGATTACGGTTGCTTGAGCATTTTCGACTCATAATAAAGATGTACAATTAACTCTCAGGTTTACCTAGTACCCCCTTTATTTTAAGTATATATATATATATATTTTTAACAAGGAACACATATCGAAAAACACTTAAGCGATTTCAACGACCGTATTTCATCGATCAAAAGACGCACGTTTTGTTCGAAGCGTCTCATCATTGATACATTATATCCAACACAAATTTCTTAATATTTTAAATTTCCGTTCCCGTTTAGAATTCAACTCATACACAGAAAGCGAGCGTTATCATAAAATCCCTCCTCTATCACATCGAAGATGCGTACAAGATCTGTGTTATCTTTATAAAATCTTGAATAACTCGGTTGACTTACCCTAAGCTATCCTACATACTCAACGCGTTCAAATAATTTATTTTACCCAAACTTTAAACTCTAGGCAGGACTAACTACTAAAAAAACTGTTTTGTAACTCGTTCCACTTCAAAAAACAGTCTATTAAATTCTACAAATAACCTAGACATTTTTATTGACAATTTGCTTTTATTTAAAATGAAACTCCGTAGTCTCATTTATGATTATTGAAATAAATTTAATAGGTACTTCTTTAATTGAATCCCATTCCCTTCTTCTTCACACCCTTCCCATTTTATGCATTATCATAATTTAAATCTTTGAAACGATTATTATAATTTAAATCATAATTTAAACTTTTTATCACATATTCTTTATCATTTTTTACTTAGATTTTTTCTACCAGCTTCGAGGAAACTTCACTGGTCATGCTAAATGAATATTTTTTCGATATTATATAATTTTTTTAATACATTGTTTCTGTATGTTTCCCAAAATAAAATAAAATAAAATAAAATAAAAATAAAAATAAATAAAAAATAGCTTTTTACAATTGCTGTCAGAAATACCTATAGCATTCTTCAATGGCTAAACACGTCGAACTTAAGTAAAATTTTAGTCCCTAATTGCCATTAAAATAAACTTCAAAACGATTACATAAAGATGCTGCACTGAAGCAAAAGAACATTGTGCATGCAGAGGGGATGGAAACAATATTGCATGTAAACTTGACATTGGTGAAGCAAATGTTCGTCGCTGAAAACATGATTCAATTAAGAAAGATTCGTTTGTTTACCGACCAACTCTACTGTTTTAATGATGCGTTTATTATTTTTACTTTTCGTATTTGAAAATAAAGTCATATCTTATTATCAATAAAATGCAGTCAATATTGTAATGCATATTAAATGTATTTTAATAATAGGAATTGAGAGGCAATATTTAGAATGTATTATAATATTAATACGTCACACTAAATAATTTGATACGAATCGTTACATTCTATTGCAGCATTACTGCAATACATGCATATAATTAGTTATAATAGAATACAATAGAAATGCAATGTTGTTAATTTATTTTTCTCCTGGTCAGCATGATTTAAAAGAAATAATACGATGTGAAATATTTCAGGATTTTTCTAGTCAGCTTTTTATATTATTGCCAAATAATTACTGAAATATCATCACCATTTGATTTGGCAATATTTTAAGTCATTTTCGAATTACATACTTAGAAGGTTCCCCAAAAGGCCACCGTGTATTATGAGTGAATAATACAGATCTATTTTTAATATTTTAGACACACAAATATTCAAAGAAATTTGTGTTGGGATTGAATTTTTTTCTCTAATGCTGAATAACAAAGATCATTTAAAAAAGTATGAAATGCCAAATACATGAAGGAATGAAGTTGTAGAGATATATTATTTACTTAAGATATATTAAAAGAAGGCAAAATGCCAAAAAACTTAAGGAGAAATGCTAGAAGACCACATTTTGCCAGTTAAAAAGGGCGTGTCTCAAACATGAAGAAATATCTATGTATGCGGATAGACTTACATATGTACGAGTACAGTCATCCATTTTTGTCGGCCATTAGCAGAATTGTCGCCTCGCCAGACAGGAAGGTACAAATACGCTTTGCACATCCCTAATGGGCTACATAAATGACCAGAATCGTAAAAATGTGTTGTTCAAATCTTATCTTTAAACCAATTTTTTAAGACGACGAACTTATATAATTATAGAAAGGAACTCGCCCCTATCTGTTCAAGTTAGTTTTAAAAAAAAAATAAATAATATTAATTATTAATATTCTTCGATTTAATATTAATATTCTTCGATTTTAAATTCTAAAAAAATATTTCAAATTGCGAAATTAGAATGTATGGTAGGTTTCTACAAATTTTTTTAAGAACTATATGAAATATTAGGTTAAGCTCATTAGATAGTAGTTAACATATTTTGGAACCATTTTTACTTTTTAGAACACCGTATACCTACATATCTACGTATCTATGCATCACAAATGTATCTAGAATATAAAAAAGAAAAGAATATCTCGTTGCTAAGCGCTATTAATTTTTATTGGTGTATAAATTTTAAGTTGAAAAAAAATAGCTCAAGCGAAAGCACCGCAACCCAAGTTGATTAGTTTTTATGCAGTCCAAAAAAATAGCATCTTTTATACTTTTTTATAAAAAAAAATTTACCCTCGTGTCGCTGAATGTTGATATAAATCAATGAAGATATTTCCACGTTGAATGTGAGAGATTAAAAATAAATAAATAAAATTAATTTATAATTGAAATTTTAATTTTTTAACTGCGCTATTTTACGGATTATGATAAGATTGCCTTCTTTTAGAGATAATCAAGTATGAGCAGAAATATCTTCTAATTTTTGTAATCAATTTAACGACAATTTTTTGCCAGCAGTTATATTAGCGACTTTTCGCCACTTTATACATGATTAATTAGAAGAGTATGAATATAATGTACATAATATATTTAATGTATGGGAATGATACAATTACGAACTTATTAAAAAAAACTGTTGAATACCTAAATGATACAAAAGACCGATTAAAATTTATTTCAAATTGTTGAAATCGGAAAAAATATATTTTAAACACAAAAAATGTTTTTAAATGTTTATGTTTAATTTAAAAATAATCGCTCACCATTCTTGTAGATTTGTTTTCTTCTCGGTAATATCAAGGAGAAATCGGCTAACTGGCAGTCTTCAATTGCGTTGTATCACAGAGGTTATGACTGAGTAAAAAGTTTCAGAACTCTTTCAAATGTCCCGTTCTACAGAGTCCTGCGAGGAGTGACTGAGCGACAGAGCCAGCTAGGAGACCGACGCCTTGTGAGGGCGCGGGTCTGTGCGTCAGCTTATATAGCGCAGACGGACGTCGCTAGCCGGACAGCCGATCGGCAACCTAAAAGCGGCCACTGAGTGAAAACGAGCGAGTAAATTATTTTTTTTATATTATGGAGGTAATGATAATGAATGCGTCTTGTTACAAAGAGCCGAGCAGCATTGATTTATGAAAATCTTTTACCGGCGTCCGCCCATGCGAAAACGCTGCGTTGTTTTGTGCGTGTCATTTTTCTCTGTCTTGCTGGAGCATTTTTTTTTATTGCACTGTGTCAAATATATTTTTAACTAGAAAAAAAGCTTTAAGAAACTACTATGGATAGAGTTCTACTTATGGATTGGGGATATACCTGGGAGTGAACTCTTTCCATAAGCACCCTGGAAAATGAGAATTTGTCGTTCCCCGATTCAAGAAAATAATTGTTAATGGCAATGATAATGATAAATCTTAGAGTTACTTGAGATAAATATTAAAATCACTCATGTACACGTATTGAGATTTAGATCTAGACATAAACTCGGAGAGCTGTTTGAGATTGGTAGATAGAGAAAAGTTAGACCCATGCCTCTGACTCACGCGACATTCTATTTGACAGCGAGAGTCGACACGTGCGCACAAACATTATCTTCGTCAAACTTGGATTCATAGATAGGCAACTACAATAATTTTTATTGAAAAGATAGACAAACAGAAGGCATTAAATTACAATCACTTATTCCGTTTTTACAGTTATTTGGGAGATTCAAGTTCACCCAGATGACGAATGGAATATCAATGGACAATGCAGTGACATTTGACGTTCAATATGTTTGATGTACAGCATGCGTAAAGTTAGGCACGAGATAACAGATTTGAATACACTATATTTCTATTTAGTACCTATGGTGGCAAAGATAAATAAAAATAATGTGAAATAAACATTCCTCAACTAACTCGAATAGGAAGCAAACAAGTCAGTATCTACTGATTTGTTTGCTTCCTATTAAAAATATATCATTCAGTCTCGGTGCCTGTCTCCATGCCATACACGCTGGGACTCGATCAGGATGTGGATTTAAGTAAAGCCTGGAATATGCGCTGTTTCATAAAATTAGGAGTTTCTAATAAGTATAGCAATATACTCATAGTTATTGTAAAAAGTGATAAAATTGTGGTTTCATTAGAATGCAATAATTTATGCGGTTTATTTCCTTCTAACAGTACTTATCTCTTATCTTAATCATTTCTGCTAGATAATATATGAATTTGATATATTAATAAATTTAAGTCTAAAAAACGTGCAATAATATATTGTTATATATTAACTTGTACCTTTTTCATGATAATTTCAATTTGATAAAATAGTTTTCATAACACACAGATGCGATTTATTTTGCATTTCATAATAGATACCTACGTATTTTGTTATATAATAGTTGTAATAATGCCAGTCATTCAATTAGATATATTTGCTGTATTTTATTAATTTAAGTAAAACTATATTTAAAATGGCTGTGGGTGAAGGGAAATGTAAATGATTGAATGAAACTTAACGAGATATTTTTATTTTTACGAATATTTTAGTAACAAAAAGAGGTTCTTAACAACAATTAATTAAGGGTATCTATTGATTTTTTTTTGTGAAATAATTAATTTGCTGTCCAAATTAGAAAAAACAAGAATAAAAACATGTTTATATTTTGTTTTTATCCAATGTAAATTAAACCATTCCAATATGAATTTTGGGCCTCATTTTCTCATTTTCATGCCACTAAATACCTTTACGTGGAGCAACTAAATGACATGTACGAGTATAATTACTTCATATCTCATTCTCTTTGTTTGTAGTAAAATCTTAAAAATACTCGAGTAAATTAAGTAGAAAATGTTCAAAAATAGTTTTTAAAAATTAAATTCCATGCACATTATAATAAACAAAAGTAAATTGTTTGAACAGATGGATTAAAATATATTAAAATAGCAATCTCGACTGCTTTGATGTTTAGAAATTTTACACGTAAATTATTAAAACATTTGATAGTTATTATTTAGTTAATTAGTTTAAATTTGTTTTAACGTTGGCCAACACCTTTATCAATTTTATAATATGATTCTTAAATATTATTTCAAAATATTATTTTGCCGTTATAGCCCAGCTGCATTTTGGCTATTTTTTCCCTTATTGATTTTCCCATTTGTCATTATGATTATGCTACATGAGTACTTCATAGAAAATTAAAAAGTATTTAAGTAAATAATGGTGTATTGTTGTCTCCCTACCACCGACTACTGACTCGGTTTACTTTGACCTTTTGTTTACATTCTAATTATGATCCATTGTTGAAATAAAAAATCTAATAAAGAGGCATTTCCTAACTAAAGCATTTCATATACCAATTATTACCCATAAAATGTTGACGGGCAGACGTAAAAGATCCGAATATTCAATAGAATAAGTGCATTTTATTTCTATTGAATGAATTCCATGAATCTGTGAATTAATTAATTATGTATGCCAATAATAGAGCATTCGATACATATGTTTGCACTTGTATGTATGTAAATACCTGCGTATGTGTGCGCACATAAACTAACCGCTTGAACTTGAAACTGATGCAGGTTTTTCATGAGTCACGTTCTGAAATTTGTATGGCTTTACACTTTTTGCGCAAACTCTATACTTACAGAAGCATTATGCACAGAAATTATTTTGGATTCATTGCTCCTAACGCGTAACGAAACAAGCATCGAATGAATGGAGAAAATGTGTCGTTTACCTGGGCATATGTATTAGTGACTATTTTGAGCCTTACTTAATTATATTATAATTATATAATAATAGTGTATAATTATATACGTACCAAGCCATGGTGATGTTCTTGAAGAAGTTAATAGCAAGGGGAAGAAAGCTTCGGTTATATCAGGATGTCTGAATAAAAAAATTACGACTGAAGAGTCAAGTCCGAGTCTATAAAACTTATGTCAGACCAATAATGAATTTTGCGAGGCTTTCGTCTCCGTCTTTTTCCCTCAATTACAGTTCTGAGAAACATATATTATTCAAAATTGGGGGCATTATTATTATAACATTATAATGCCGCCAATTTTGACCGTTTATTATTTATAATAATCGTAGATTAGAAGCGTAGTCGCTACGGCCAGCATTACATTCACTACTAATTTGTTCATTCCTCACTCTATGCACACGCTTTTAATCGACTGCATTTCCTCCGCATTCAATCATTTCCTCCGCCTTCATAATTTTTTGCCAATTCCAGGCATCACATTAGAGTTGGTGTGTATGAACTATCCTAATTTCGAATGTCTGTCTTTCCGTAAATAGGCTGGAATTACAAAAACATCACTGATAATGACTAGCCGCTAATCAGGCCCGGACGCCTCGTGTTTAACACGTTGATTATCGCGCGGCTCTTGTTAAACGCAAGGGTCGTTATAATAATTGCAGGATTTTGTTGCCGAAAATAGAAAAACATGTTTTTTTTTAATTGACTTCGCTTTAAAACTAAATATTAATAAAAAAATAATTTAAAAATGTCAAGATCGTGTAGTTTGTTAGTTATAATTCCAGAAAGTTACGGACGTTACATACGGATAGACAGATAATGAAATTATTATTTTAAGATTTTTCAAGGATTGTTTTCAAAAATATCGATTTACCTATAAAAGAAAATATATGTAGATACATATTATGCGTATATTAAATAATGAAAAATATACAGTTTAATTGCAAATAAATAAATTAACGCCTATTTTCGGCAGTTAGGTATTTGTGCAAATGCAGTTGACAATAATGTCTTCATCAATAATTTTGTGTCAGAAAAATAACAGTAAAATTTGGGTGTCCGCACTGACTACGACAAAATGGATACCAAACATTTGAATATCACTTTTATTATTTAGCAAACATCCTTAATTTTACTTTTCTGAGATATTTTGTCGTGTGTATCCGTTTTTTTAGATATGTCAGTCTTGATGATGAAATCTGTATGAGATCCGGAACTTTATCCATAAAGGTCAGATACACACGGTAAAATATCGCAAAAAACCGCAATCAGAAAAATTTCGTACGTCCATGGGAATATAGTGAAATGAGTGTAAAAACGATTTATTATCAAAACCATTTACATAATCGAATCTCAATACAATCCATACGGTTCATACAAAATATCAATTTGTTTTAATACCTAAATAAAAATAAAATTTACTTAATTAGAAACAAGATATACATAATGTAGTATCATAAAAACAAAGTTGTATCGACAAAAAAATCCGTCTGTCGAAAAATCAGTTACCAATCATCGGTAGGTACTCTATTGGTAATATACGGTATGTAAGCGGTTAAAATTACAGTTTTCACCATCCATAATTAAAATCCCCTTGTGATGTTCATATATTTTTAAACAGTGTATATTATAATACAATGATGACGTTTTCTTGGAATGAAAAGTTTTTTTAAACTTGGCTGAATAGCGGTCGAATGTGTTCTACGATGTTTTCAGTCACATTGAAAACACACCTTCGTTTCGCTCGAAATGATTTGCATGCAAATAAAGTATTTCATATTTAAGGGTTGTTCGAACAAACCCCATATGTGCACGCGAGGACTAAAATAATGTTTGTCCATGTAATTTGTATCGTATTATGAGTGAGTGCCGCTTGTCCACTTATAATAGGTGGGTATTTTCATTGCTTTACCTAATATGTCTGGCTTTTTACAAATTGAATCGCGATTACATAACGACCTCTACAGTTTTATTCATAATGTTATTTTAATCATTAATATTATTTTCTTTGGTCTACGGTAAATTAATAAAGTAAGCGAATTAATTAATTTTTCAATTGAATAATTTTTTTAATGTTTACAGCGTTAATTTTGAGGTGGGCCATAATCAACTATCCTAATTTCGAATGTCTGAACGTAACTTGCTGGAATTATAACAACACTGACTTACCGCTAATGGGGCGCCGGTAGCCGAGTATGACACGTCAGTGAACGCGCTATGCAATTACGTCTAGGTACGGCTAGTTTTTATTTAAAAAAGTAAAACTATATATTGATTATTTTTAACATTGATCGGTGTCGACCTGTCAATCTCCACCCTACGTCCCTGCTACGAATGAGCCCACGCCCACACCCGAGAGTTGATTTCTTTGCATATTTAATTAATGGAACAGTTATTGAGTTTAATATCACTGCCTTGGCGACAATGCAGTGATATTAAACTCAATTGACGTTAAAAATAATCAGTGCGACAAAATGTTAGTTATGTTAGTATATGACCTCTTACAATGTAACTTTCTGTTTGTAGAATTTGTTGAAAAGTGTAAATTTCTGTATGTAACAACTAACATTTTGTTAAAATGCCTAACTACAAAGTAAATGCTTTAAATATAAATAAAACAATCAGTGCGGTTTATACAAATTACGTAAGTTTTTTGGAATCAATAAATCACATTTTACTGTGATATTGCGATTTTAGAACATATCGCTCATGATAAAACAGTACTTCGCCTACCACACTTTTGTAAAAATCAAGAATTTTTGAGTAGGTATTTGTCTTTAATATGTGGATATGTAATCTGGCAAAAGCTTGTATGTTAAAAACAATAATTTGTGTCTCTTACTACATTAAAGTAATTCCTCGTATTTTATTCAGGTATTGTAAAGAATCTAGGTATTATGCAGTTTTCTGCATCTTTTGTAACATCTGTATTAAGTGGCTTACGAGGCATTTTTTAATCATGTGCGATAATTTCGTGATAAATAAATCGCAAATTTCTGGCGCCATCCGGCAGGTTTTAATCAAAGCCAGGCGGCCCTCGTAGTTCAGAAGGTAAAACAGCGAATTATCATGCAGGGGGTTAAGAGTTCAGTTCCCGGTGAGCCACGATACGTCATATCGATATATACACATCCACACATTGATACATCGTACACATACATAGGTACATCGATAAATCACACACCCAGGCACATGATTTTCTCAAGCCTAGATATTTTGTGGTGTGTTTCGCTATGGTTTTAGGTCTCACGGTCAATTGTTTCGTTTACGTTTTTATTTAAAGGTATTTAAGAAACATTATGATAAATATGTGGTCGCTTCTATTGGGAAAAATATATGCAGGTCTCACTTAAAAATAATATAATATGTATATCACAATTTTACGATAATTTACGTGGCTTAAATGGTAGAATAGTCTACCTAAATTTTTATTTTCCTTTATATCATTTTGTTTTATGTAGATTGAAACAGCTCCTGTGACTATCAAACAGCTTGTGTATAATAAGAACAGAAAATGTGACGCACAAAAAAACTTACAAAGACAATTACGTGAATCCGCAAGATGAATAAATACTAGTGAGAGAAGTAATATTCTTGATGTTTAGAGCGTTGACTTTGTGGTTGTCTCATTGTCAAACTCTACTCCTCTCCACCACTGTAAATGAGGCCACACCCACACCTATCACTTGACTCTTACAAATTTAATTTATGGAAGTTATTGTGCGTCCGTCCTGACGAAGACGCAGTTCAGTATCGAAACCGGTAGACGTTTAAAAACAATCAGTGTAGTTGAAGTCAGTTAAGCGATAACTATATAAATTCAATATACTAAAAAATACTAGGTAAATGAAATCCAGAGGGTACAGAGGTTGGAGGGAGGAGGGAATGGAAGGTGGAATGGGGATGGGATTAAGAACCGTGTGATAATAATAAAATGTTAAGGGTAATTATGGTCTGTGCGGTAGTACATAAGTCATGTTTCTTTAATGAGTATTAAAATGCAGTGAGATTCTGTAACAATGGAAAATTCTGAGTTCAGTATCCGGTGGTAACTATATTTTTTCGATTGATAGATTTGTGTGTGTATGTGTGTGTTTATCTATCTAGGTTATTTACCTGATTTCCTATAATTTATAAATTTAATGTGAACAATTTCACCGTGGCACCAGATAAGAAATGTACAACTTCAATTCAAGTTTTTTTTAAAAAAAATTCATTCAGTATTTATATGATACAAGAAGTAAAATCATTTAATATTAGGTGTACCCATAAGTAATCAATTATTAAAGTGGCAACAAAAAAATAATTTAACTATATTTAATTTTATTTTAATCGATTTAATATCCATCGTTATCTAGGACCTTTTGCCATCTTGTCGGCAGACTTTTAAGAAAAATAGGCTTCTAGGTGTTTTTAAAGCGTCATTATCAAACCCTACCGGACGCCCACTTCGATATTTACTTTCAATACGTCTCCATACAGATCACAAATTTTCTTTGTTGCAACCGTTGCATTGACACCCGATAGAAAATGAAACAGCATGCAATGACGTAAATGTTCTTCAGTTAGTTGATTGTCCGCCATTTTACAACAGAGTAATAATTTTTTAAAATTTAATTATCACAAGTCACAAGACCATGGATTATAATATTGCATATAAAACACGTCTTTACACGTTTACTTTACTGAGCTTGACTGAAGCAAACATTCCACACCAAACATAATTGATTACTTATGGGTACACCTATTATAAATTGGGGTAAACACCAAAATATAAATATAATTTGTGTCATATTGAACGAGATTTGAAATAAGTTTTACGTGTAAAGCATCAGGAGATTTCGACATTAAAATTTCACGCTGAATATAGGTATGTGTGCCCAGCGCCCAGCCATCAATAAAATGCCGCGCAAGACTTCGTGTTCTGTAAGGTTATATTGTTTGAAATAATTTGAGCGAGACGCCGCGCACTGTTCGGCTCAGACACGAGGAGTGGTGAGCACCAGGGATTCCCAACTGGGATTCTCGGTCACGGATAAAACGAGAACCTACACTTATTCCTTCCTTAATAATTTATTTGGAAGGACAGGGAAGGATGGAGGGACAAAGGAGAGAGTATTGGAGAGACCACGCAGAAGAATGGACTCCCAAAGACGGTATACCATAACTTAACCTACGTGGGAAACCGGAGGAAAAAAGGATGCCTTCCAAAAAAATGAAAAAACAGCTGGGAGTCCGCATTACAAGAGAGGCATAACGCACAAAAATGCCCTTGAGCCCTTCAGTTAGTATAAGAAGAAGAAGAAGAAATGAAACAAATATTTATTATTAAATATTATAATTTTTTAACCTTCGCCATCCTGCAGTAGACATGGATCAATAAATGATTGAAAATGAAAAGTTCACTTGCATGAACGACATGATGAAAACAATTTAGTCAACTGAACGAAACTTCCCATCACTAGGTATCACTTTATTCTGGGTAAGGGCTAGCCGTACGAATAATCTAGTTTCGACGGTTCACATTAACTACTTACGTCACCAACGCGAATCTCGGAAAGTAGCTGCTGGTGTGGTGAAATTTAATATAAAAATAATATACCAATGCTGATGTTCTTCATTTTTTAACATTTTTAGTATTTTTTTCCTTTACACTTTTCATTTATATTTTTACATATTTGGCGTTTAATTCTAAAACCCCCTAAAACGGATTTTGGTTAATATAAATTAAATATGCAGTTTTTTGGATCATTTGTCAACTACGTGGAGAACACTTGAAGAAACAGAACTCGTAAAGAAAATTGTGTCAAAGGCAAATAAATATACCACTTTACATTGTAAAACAAAAATGGAAAGACACAAATCAAAAATTTTTCGAAGGGATGAGCATCTATCCATGTACGAAGCGACCGCGCCTGCTAGCTTGGTGTTCTCCTGGAACGAGACTCACACTAGATCACTAGGTAGGGGTCTTAACCACTTGACTAACAAGGTACTCAGGTATTGGTGTATTTTCAATTGCCCCCCATCTATGATCTTTCATGAAGTCATTCAATTAAAGGGTGTTTTTTTAGTATAACACAATTTAAATTAATATTTAGAAAAAAAAATATTTGACAACACCTGCCAAAATAGGCACTCAGTGTTGCGGACTGTGTTTAGTAGGTGTATACATGCGAGTACCTTTAGCCTTTCTGGCGCTGATCGAGCAATGATTTGATTTTTGATTTAAACTGAAATTCTCTGTAAACAGATTTTATTGTACAAAGACAATGAATACCAAAAAATACGCTTGGTCATGTTCGATTTGGGTTTGGAAGGGAAGCCACGATGAGCTATTTTTCGTGTTAGCACTAAAGGATCAAAGCACATCAACATATATATTTATAATTAATACTTGCAGCTGAAATTGTTTTGAGTCATATGTAAAGATATTTGGTGAAAATTAGTGTTATTTTCACAGAAATATTTCAGTGAAAGCTTGACATAAATATAGGTTAAAGAGTCCACTTTTCAATTTATTTAATTTAGTATATTATTGCCTGTGTGATCAGGTTTTTAATTTGCTATAAGCTTAAGATTTAGGTTTATATTACGGTTCTTTGACATTTGTAGGTATTGAAATAAAATTGATATTTTGTAGGAACTGTATGGATGTGTAGAGATTCGATTTCTCGATGTTTCGCGTCTTCAGGAGAGTTCCCCTTTCGCCGACGGTGGTCAATTTCTTATAATCATTTTTATTATAATTTAAAAAAAAGAATATTTAGTATATTTATTTTAAGAATTAACATTAAATAATATTTTTCCGTCGATGAAATATGTTTTCACGGTCTAACCGTATTGAGTTAATTTTAATTTCGCCTGAAGGTTCATATTTTTAATACGGTTTATTGAAAAAAAATGAGATTGCTAATTATCGCGAAGCAGTTATTTTTATACAGTTTATAATACAGTATAACTTGTTATTTTTAAAAACTACGTCGCGTTTTAAATGCACGCTACGCCGACCGATATTAGATTTGTTTGGTTTTTGTCCAAACTTACAAAATGCTTATTTCTTCAAGCACAAACATCATCATCTTCATCATTATCATTATCATCACGTAACGACCATTATTTATTACCAAGGTTTATGAAGTCAATTTTTTTTTAGAACGCCTAGTTATTTTCATTTTATTTATTTATGCGCCCATAGAGTTTTTACGGAAGTATTATTATTATTATTTTTTTTTTTATTAAATTTATTTGATAAATGTACAAACTTAAGAGTGTATTCAATATAATATAATTAATACACATTTATATTACACGCTTACCCACTTTTAAATGAGAATTTATTCTCGTGTTTAAAAGTGGGGGCATTGTCATATATGTATATATCTATTATTAATGAAATCGTTAGTGTAAGACATTAGATTAAATAAGTAAGATATAGACAAAGAAACATTAGATTAAGTTATAAAAATGAAGACATTAAATTAAGTAAGTAAGATATGAAAAATATAAGAATACAAAAATGTAAGACATTAGATTAAGTAAATAAGATATACACAAGGAAACATTAAATTAAGTTATAAAAATTAATAATTAAGAAGGTATTGTACCAGCATTATTATAAGTATATATTAAAAGTATATATAGATTGTTTTTGATAAAATTTTTTCATTGCGTTATTATGATGGTTTTTTGTAGAAGATTTTTCCTACTCCTTGATAGGAGAAATGGTGTTGGGCTGTGCTAGTATTACATTTAGGTATCAAAATATTTCCAGCTGATTTCGGTCTATTACTAAAACAGCCAAATGTTCTATTATTCATATACATTTTGTGAATTTGAAGTATCCCAAATTTTTTATAGATTTGATTAATATTTGGGACGTTAAAAATTTTGAAAAGTTCCCTTGTTGGGGATATTGAGGGTTTCCTCAAAATCACTTTGATAATTACTCCACTGGTAGTAAAAATATTTCCACTGGTAGTATATTAGACTTAAAGTTCCACCCCAGCCAACTATACCGTACTGTAGTATGGACTGGGCAAACGCAAAGTATACCACCTTAAGCATACTTATTGATAAGATATTTCGTAGCCTTATGAATAGGTATATGAGTTTTCTCATCCTAGTGACTGTGGAATATATTAGGTCCTTACATATGAAATTGGCGTTTTGCCGTACTGGCAAATTTGATCTCAAATATCTTCTCTTTGGTTAGGAATTCCAAATCCAAATTTATACAGCTATTTACTCATGTATTTGTGTTTTGAAAATTATAATTCATTTGTTTTTTCCTCAATTGTTTTTTTCTTTGCGTCACTCAGTTTACAAAATGAAAAACTTGAAATATCGCGTTATTTACGAGTACGAGTTCCACCGTGGCACCAGTGCTGCAGAAACGGCTCGAAGGATTAATGATGTGTATGGCGACGGTGCCGCAAAAGAAAACACAGTGCGTTTTTGGTTCCGACGTTTTCGTTCTGGAAATTTCGACCTGCAGAACAAGCCCCGTGGACGGCCGGAGACCAAAGTTGATAATGAAGAATTGAAGGCTATTGTGGAAGCGCAAAACACATCCGATCCAGGCTGCGGTGTTAGTGATAAAACTGTTTTAATCCACTTGAAGCAAATTGGTAAGGTAAAAAAGCTTGAAAGGTGGGTACCTCACGAATTGAGTGAAGCAAATCAACAAAGGGGCGTTGACTGCTGCGTTGCATTACTCAACCGGCACAATAATGAAGGGATTTTAAATCGAATCATTACCTGTGATGAAAAGTGTATCCTGTACGATAATCGGAAGCGCTCATCGCAATGGCTGAACCCTGCCGAACCAGCCAAACCATGCCCCAAGCGAAAATTGACTCCAAAAAAGTTACTTGTGAGCGTTTGGTGGACTAGTGCTGGTGTCGTTCACTACAGCTTTCTTAAATCTGGCCAGACGATTACGGCAGATGTCTATTGTCAGCAACTGCAAACCATGATGGAAAAGCTAGCTGCTAAACAACCGAGGCTGGTTAATCGCTCTAGGCCACTGCTGCTTCATGATAACGCTAGACCACACACTGCACAACAGACGGCTACCAAATTAGAGGAGCTTCAATTGGAATGTCTAAGACATCCACCGTACTCTCCGGACCTTGCCCCAACAGATTACCATTTTTTTCGAAATTTGGATAACTTCTTGCAAAGGAAAAAATTCAACTCCGATGGAGCAGTCCAAACCGCCTTCAAAGATTTTATTGATTCCCGTCCGAATGGTTTTTTTTAGTAAAGGGATCGATGAACTACCTATGAGATGGCAAAAGTGCATAGATAGCAATGGTACATACTTTGATTAAATAAATATATTATAATAAAAAAAAATCGGCTTTATGTTCCTCCCATACTAAACGCCAATTTCATATGTAAGGACCTAATATTTGCTCTTTTCATTTTAGATTGCTGTCAATATAAAATGGAAAATATTCATTTACAAAAAGAATAGTGCAATATACATTGTCCTTTAAATATGTTAAAAAATTGAAGATAAAGTAGTAATTAATTAATAAAATAATTAATAAAAGAAATAAAATTTTTAGGTAGGTAGGTACATAATACAAAAACCAAGAGAAAAATTTTAAAAAATGAAAAAAGAAAAACAAAATAAAATGACAAACAACATTAAGTTCACGGACACTGCATTCAGTCTATTTTCGTTTCTCTTCTGCTAGCTCCAGACTTAACTTCCAAACATCAATGTTTGGTACCAGTAGGTATACAAGTGTATATTCAGGGTTATTTGGAAAACATTAGTAACGTCGCAGGACTATATTCCTACCTTGATTATGAGTCGAAAATGTTCAAGCAGCCATGAGTTAATATCAATAGTTATGGAGTTATGTAATATCAAAGTTTGCATTTTTTTTCAATATTTCTGACTTATTTTTTACAAAACGTTGAACTATCATTACAGTTCCTTAAATCGATTGCGAAAAAATAATTTGTTTCAATACAAATTAAATAAAATGATAAAAACCCGGTAGAAATTCCAATTCCCGGAATGTTTTCCAGTTGGAAATCGAAGGTTTTTATTATTTTATTCGACTTATATTAAAGGGAATAAATTTTTCATATTCGATATAAATTACTGTAATGAAAGTCAAACGTTTTACAAAAAATAAAGTCAGAAATATTGAAAAAGACAATGCAAACTTAGATGTCGCAAATCGCGACTCATAATTAAAGGAGGAATATAATCCTGCGAGTTTATTAATATTTTCCAAATAAACCTGTGTAGATGTCGACGGTAGTCATGCCGATGACTTCACGGGTTTTAGGACTCGGCTCACATGTGTTGCACTTTGCCGAGTGAAATCTGAGTGAGTCTTATTGAATGACTTATTGTTTTGAAAATAACCGGCCATCTATATAAAACGTCTGGACTGCTTACAATTGAATCATCAACCAAAACACACGAATCGACCATCTTGGGTCTCTAAATGAATTAATTTATTTTCTCAAGCTGAAAAATAAACAAAATAAGACTGAAGCGGTATCTCGTAAATTATTTATTAAGAAAGAAGCGTTGAGTGATTTCGAGGTGCGTTAACATTTTAATGTTTGCTAATTGCTTCATAATATTACGAAAATTATTCAATAGATGTAGATTATAGCTTTGTTATACGGTTTAAGAGTTTTTAAATTTAGATTGTAGATAGAGAGACGTAAGAGAGTAAAGAATAGGTACATATAATAGGTGTGTAGCTAAGATATAAATTAATAAAATATAATTATGTATAATGAATGGGTCGTAAATGATTAGGGTATATAGAAAATTTTATAATGTTTTGTTTGCCATCAATTGTCGACTGTTTTCAATTTTTTTCATTTACAGAAGAAATAGAAAAAACTGACCAAGGGCACGAACCCATAGTGCACGAAGCATGGCGATAAAGATAAATGCACATCGGTTGGTTCAATATTCTCCCTATATACAGAGTGTCTCATAGCTAGTAGTAAAAATTTTACAGGGAGATCCCTACCTTGATAATGAGTCGAAAATGTTCAAGTAACCATGACCAAATGCCAAAAAAATGCCAATAGTTATGGAGATATGCAATATCAAAGTTTGCATATTTTCAATATTTCTGCATATTTTTTGCAAAAAGTTGAGCAATATTACAGGAACTTTTATGAATTATGAAAAATTCATTTTCTTTATAAAAATCAAATATAATAATAAAAACCTTGCAAAAACTGAAAATTGATTTTTTTACAAGGTTTTTATCATTTTATTTGAGTTGTATTGAAGCGAAAGAATTTTTCATAATCAATATAAGTTGCTGCAATGATAGTTCAAACTTTTTGCAAAATTGAGTCAAAAATATTGAAAAAAAAAATGGAAACTTAGATATCGCATATTTCCATAACCATTTCGTGGTTGCTTACACATTTTCACCTCAATATCAAGGCAGGAATCCACCTATAAATTTTTTGCTCCTAGCTATGAGACACCCTGTAGGTACATATGTATATGCAAAAGACGTGTTACAATATGTCTTAGAAATTATTCGATTTATGGTCCATTAGGTATGCAGTGCACTGAGTCCCGAATTCAGAGTCAATACTTAAAAGTGATATTTTTGACTGAAAATTACGTTTCTAAGGCGTACCTTAACCTTTAAATTGACTAAGTATCGACTATGAATTCGGGCCTTAGATTGTACAGATGCGAGTAAGTACATTATTTATTTAAATGTTTGTTTTCGTTTCTCACTGTAAAGTCGTTGAATTATGAGACACTCGTATGGGCTCACAAAAAGTGAACCCTCATCATCCGATTTGATGATTTCCAACCTTCGAATTTGTACGATGATCTATTTGAATAGGTTCCTCCTTGGGTATTGTTTCATGTCTCGGAACGAGAGGAAGTCATCATCATAACCATGTCTTGGTTGATTGCTTCCAGTGACCGAATTGTCATCGTAACGCTCCGCCGGACAGATCAACCAAATCTGTGGTAAGGGCGTGTATGCCTACCAATACTTTTTTAATAATTTACCTATTTTTATAATTCACCTATTTTTAACAATTCCCTCTATAAACAGAGCATTTCTGCTTTCTTAGAGAGGTAGCACGTAAAATATTAATTGTTATAACTATTAATATGTTTCACCTATTTCAAGTATCATATCTACTGTAATCAACTATTATCTAATAAAAAATAAATAGAAAACCTCTGAAAAAAGTATAAAACACAAAATAAGAGGTTATGGAAGACATTCGAACAATCAGTCAATATTACGCAGGTACCTACTTGTGAAAGAAAAAGCAATAATTTGAATGCAGTTATTAAACCTTGGATTGCTAGAATAATTCGTTCCGGAAACGCGTAGACCACAGCGCTAGTATATCAAAGCGAATTTCCGACTCATAATTCGTTCCACAACCCAAAAATATTGTTATGAAATGATTAATACATACTTAATACCTTTATATTAATCCAATTTTAATTGTGCAGAACGACTTTCACTGTCACTAAAGGAATAAAATATCTGTCGGCTCACTGGAATATTCCCGTGAGTGGAATATTACTGGAATGTTCCATATTATATACTTAATATTTTTATTGTTATTTTACCCAAATGTTGTATTCTTATTCTTTAGGATCCGAAAGGCCAAAAATTTAGGACGGCAAAAAACATAGGCCGCATTTCGCCCCCCCCCCCTTTCTTTAACGCAACCCCTTCCTAAATATATCCTTACCATAATACTTTTTCCACATATAAATCTGCATCGTTTGACAGATCTGAACTGAATTTTGCATAGGCACTTATTCTTTGGGAACCAGCGAAATTTTTTTTTCGATTTACTTCACAAGATATTCATTAATTTTTGTAAATATCTGTTTTGAATCTATAATTAGGTGCATCTAGGTATTTCATATTGTTTACATTTTCTAATATCTCGTTTTCTAGACTGACTTTATATGTTAGAGAAAAATGTTATTTGTAATCAATTATCATACATTTAGTTTTTGAAATATTTAATTTAAGTTTATTGAACTGAGTGTCCCAAACCACATGTATCCAATTACTTTTATTTTAAATTGAACGTTTTACTAGAATTTTTAAACGGAAAATTTAATTTAAAAAAGTAATTTACTCGTAGGTATGTATCTAGGTACATATATATATATAATATATATCTATATTATATTATATATATATATATATCTCAAATTTTTCGTGACATTGAAAGTTTATAAAGCGAATAGAATCACATTTCAAGTTTTCAACGGTATGGTAAAGTTTGTATCTATCTTTGTGTATTGAAAAGTTAATAAAGCGAAAATAGAATCACATTTCACCGGTATGGTAAAAGTTTGTATCTATCTTTGTGTATTGAAAAGTTAATAAAGCGAAAATAGAATCACATTTCACCGGTATGGTAAAAGTTTGTATCTATCTTTGTGTATTGAAAAGTTAATAAAGCGAAAATAGAATCACATTTCACCGGTATGGTAAAAGTTTGTATCTATCTTTGTGGTAACCAATTATTTTTCGAAACAAAGGTTTTCTCTGTTTTTCTTTTTGATTGATTTATCTTATTTGTTTTAAAAATTATAAATATATAAGGAAGGTAGGTATTTTACTATAAAAGTAAAAGATTGTAAATAGTCGAGGTAAAGGATTTTTGATGCGTGGGTCACGAATTTGATTCAGGTGCTGTTTGCGTCCGGTCTGCTTATTTGTCTTTTAATTCATGGTTCACGAATTGTTTAACAGCTGCAGCGAGTTCCTTGAAAAAAAAACGCACGTTATTTTTTACCACTAATTACAATCGACCCGGGAGCATTGTTTCCAACACAATTGCATCATTTGTGTGCATTTGAATGTGCGTATTTGGACACACATAATTTCGTGTGGACTCACCGGAGTGGAGACGAATCATCTGCGTACAAAAATGTTTTGAATAATTTAAGCAAAATGTAAATAATACATTGGTACAGTAGCCGGCAAACATCTTGAAATTTTTCGGCGTAGTGGGGGGAAGCGCATGTACCATTCCACCAACGAGACCCAAAATTTGTCTTCTGCGCATTCCCCCACCACGCCAAAAAATTTCAAGAAGTTTGCCGGCAACCGTACCGTGATCGATACCAGGCACTTTGACTTCCGATATATTATTTATCTGTGACTTCCGAAGCTTCCGAACAAAAGTCCGCCCGCCGATGGCAGGAGTTGCCCAGAAGCGGGCTAAGTGTAAAGCCCGTATAACATTTCGTATAAATTGTAATTCAAAATAGAGCTTAATTCAAAGTAGCCGCTGTCCCCGGTGAACTTTACGACAAACCAGTATTAATATAAGTAATTATATAATATTAATAATAATAATTAATACACCTGTAGGTAGAGTTCATTCACTTTAGATAAGCCTTTTGTATTAGTGTGAGTAACAGTCCGTTTACAAAATCTCGTAACATTCTTTTTTTGAGTAAATGATAGACGCAAAAAATATATAAATAGTATTTTATTTTCTTAACCTGAAATTAGCATATATATATTATAAAAAACTATATTTCATTTTTTTAATCCCCAAATAATAATTATTTAGAAATCTATTCGTAACCGTAACTAGAATCCAATAACTGATTTAATTTCGTTTTCAAAATTATTAAATAAAATAAAGACATTGACTTTATGTTTTTTTAATAAAATATTTTGAATTAATTTTTTTTTGAATTTTATGATCGTTTTAAATATTTCAGTTTAAGTATAATTAAAACTTGTAAGTGTAACCACTATTGTAAGGAATATGTCATTAGTATTAATCAAAATATATCATTCTCTATGCAACAATGTCCATCACTAACGCTGCTACATGACTCAAATAATAATGAGGTATAGGAAGCAAACAAAGCAAAATTCTCTATTTTACTCCCATCACTAATGTTATCAAGGCGCTACGCTACTCTGGATAGCGCTGTTCTCACAGCCTTAACTGGCGGCCGAAATATATAACAAAATTATTTATTATAACGTATATAAATAATGTTATTTTTGACGGATTATGGCTTTTATATAAGCGGGTGAAATTGTGGTTAAATAATTTCGAATTCTTATGGTTAATTTTAATCAGACAAACTATAATCGTTTGTATCGGACTCCGAATCCTCGTCTAAATTCATATTAAATTGATTTAAGTCTGTGATTTCATCCATTTGAATATCCTTCGTCGCGTGCTCAGTTTCAATTTCTTTTTATGTCAGCAAACATTTTCCCATTCGCTGATGGTTATTTTATCAACTTTTTCCATTTTATCTTTATATAACTTATCTTTATATAATTATTCGAGATATTTAAATACATTTTTAACTATCTCCTTTGTTTGACCTGAAAGCGATTCCTCCTTTCCTAATTTAAAAATATTCGTGATTTTGTAGTCACCGTATTTTTAAGCGAAAAATATATCCTTAAACAAAGAAACGACCGCTCCGCTCGCCGGTCAAAGTGTTACTGGAGCGGCCAATGAATTTGTTTTATAAAACGAATACAATTTCACAATCAACGTGTTACAGAGGGTATTACTCACACTAATGCAAAAGGCTTACCTAAAGTGAATGGACTCTACCCTGCTATATCCCCAGAGGAAAGTATAAGCGGGAGACCAGGGTTATAAAGCAGGAGTCAGCGACCGCCAGACTTACGTTATAGTATCAAAACTGAAATATTTTTGTAGATGTACACTACAGCAGGTAAGAAGTGAATTGAAGAAAAATAATTGGATATTATGATATTTGAGTTCGGGGAATTTTGGCAGATAACAGGTAATACAGGTAAAAAAAAAGTGTAAGTAAAACGTTGAAATATAAGGTATCAGGTAATATTGTTAAATAGTGGTTCAAATAAAATATATAAAATTCAAATTTTTTAATGTAACGTAAATGACATGATTATTTATAGAGCTTCAAAGGGTCAAACTAAACCATTAATATGAGTGTACAGTATTATCCCGTTAAACATATTAAAAAAACGGGTTTGTTATTTTTACGTTTGAATTATACATTTTTTGAACCTGTATTTACCTGTTATCTGCCAAAATCCCCCGAACTCAAAATGTCATAATATCCACACCTTCTTACCTACTTCAGTGTCCATCTATAGAAAATATTTCAGGTTTGATACTATAACCTAGGTCTGGCGGTCGCTGGCTTTTAGTCTATTAGGTTCCCGGCCAGATAAATTTATATTTATTTAGCTGCGTTTGTGAAGTTTTTCGAATCAGAACATATTCTATGCTGGGTTGGTATCCAAAGAGGTTACAATGTACGGTATCATATTTCCTAGTACCTACCTACGCATTTCGCTGCGATGCGTCATTTACCAAATTTTACCGAGCAATGTAGAACACAGCTAAAGACAAGTGCATTTTTCAATGTAAAAGTAAAATGCTTCTCGGTAGACATCCCACTCTAAACCGATTAAGAGCAATCAAAATGTCAATTATGTCCACGAGTCTGACAACGAGTCCTTTTAGAAAGACAGGACAATAAAATGATAATTCAAGTTAATCCACATTAATGGAATAATTGGGCGATTAATTCAATTTATTGTATATAATCGACATTGAGCACTAACTGCGGCACTATAGGTACATGTTATATTTCAAGTAGGTACCTAGGGAAGAGCTCGTCACCAGCGAATCGGGAAAAAAAAGCCCTACGTAATCCGTCAAAAATGACGGAGTAGGTATATAATATTTATAGTATCTTTTTGGTGGTCCATGGAGAGGCGGCGGTAGCATCATGCGTAGAGCGGCCGGTTTGGGTTTGCTGGCCAGGGATTCAAGCCCCATCTCCGGCCGTTTAATTTGTTTTTTTTTTAAGCCGTGAATTCGAACGAAATTACGGACATGAAGTCACACTTTGGTCTTCCTTGCTTGCTGTTCTCGCTTGCGGCTCGCCGCTACGGAGGATCTGCGCTCGCCACCCCAGGTGCAACACGCCGGCTACCGCCAGCCGCCGCCGTCACTGTCGCTGCCCCGGTCGCGGCCCACATCTGCCGCTGCCGCCGCTATTATTGCCGCGGAATAATTTATCAACACATTTCATCGCAGCCGCCCTGCTGCTTGGCTCGGCGCCGCCCTTCGCTGCTACCGCCTACCTCGTGGCTAGTCGCCATGACACCTCGCGTTGAGACGCACCCGCTTCGCGAGGCATCCGCCGCCGGCTGCGCTGCTGCCCACTACATCGCGGCCGCCCTGCCGCCCACTACATCGTGGCCGCCCTGCCGCCATCTAAATTGCAGCCGCCCACCTTGCGGCTAGCTGCCGCCCGCTGTGCCGCCGACGCCATCGTCTAGTGCGTAGTGATAGTTTTAAGAATATATTCAGAGACCTGTAGTGCCTGACATTTTTGTGATTACCTGTGATACGGACACCTGCTAATTGTGATATTGACACTGATGTTTTGTACTATTTTATTGAATAAACGATTTATATTCTCCACACACCGTCTTCTCAGTGAGCCCATTTGATATCCCCGTATCAATATATATATAATATAGAATTCAATAAATTTAAAATTAGTAATATTATTGAAAATTTTGTCAAAATGATTTAATAATATGTAGTCATCCACGTTACGTAAATACTGAAAGTTTCAAAGCTTTTGCTAGTCGGGAAGTTGGTGACAAATCAATGCAAGATTCCACCACGAACAAAGAGAGTTAAATAAAAGCATGTACCTAAACATAAAAAAGCATGTAATAAAATTATTTATAAGCACATACATATACGAGATTCTTGATTAAAATGTGAAGTTCAATGAAGAAATTAGTGAAATACTACAATAAAACTATTATTTGAGTAGCCTACAATTAAAACTGAGTAGCTTGTTGGTCTTGTGGTTAGGACTCTCGCCTCGTGATCCAAAGGTCGCAGGTTCGAATCTCACTCCAGACAGCAAGTTAGTCCTATTACCTATCATAGCACAAGCGTTTAGCTTAATTTGAAAACAGTAAGAATATTGATGTGACACGAATTCCGTGTTCGCATCTCTATTTAAAAAAAAAACTCACATTATCTATAACAATCGTGAAAAGCAGGGCCGTGTATCCGTTTAAAAATCTACCGACTCCTCTTTATCTTAGCCCGATGCGATTTTGTAAGAAAAATAAAGGAAGAAACATACTTCGTACAGGTATCTACAATTCTCATATGCAGCATTGATCAGATCAGCTGCATGAGCTAAAGCGAGAAAATAAGATATAATTCGCGAAAAAATGACCGCCCACATAAGCATACCTGGAACTGATTCGCTCTCGCCCCAGATATCTTACTTTATAAAATACGAAGACACACATTATCGATTAGATCGAAAAAACATCAAACATATCTAATAATTTCGTTGTCTCTCTGCCTGTCTGTCCCCGTAACTTCGTGTAACGTACGTAATTTTGTTAGAATTCACTAAATTAACAAAAGCTAAAAAAACGAAATTAAACGGCCAGAGACGGGGCTTGAACTCCGGGCCAGCAAACACGGCAACGATAGCGATACTGCTACCGCCGAGCCTGCATTATCCGTCAAAAATTCAGTACATGTAGGACTTAGCAAAGACGCTAACCATTTCATGTTTCGTCCAGCGCAATCGTCAAGGTTAAAATTACCATTAACGGTGTCGGCTATAAATAAGTAAATACTTATTCCTTAGGAACCAGTGTGTAAAAGTATTGTCAGGAAAAGTACCGTGATTTTTGACGGGTTACAGCAAGTGATATTATAAAAGGGAGTCCAACAACTCCGATTCCCTTTGAAATTCCATAAATCAACTATACAGCATTGGTAAAAATTCATTAACAGCAGCTACTTACTAAATAAATTTGATTATGATGATGTATAAAAGCGATATAAAATCCGAGTGAGGGAAGAAATCGATTTTTCCAATAACTTACGTCAGAAATCTTTCGACGTAAAGCATAGACGTAAAGACGTGATGTAAAAAGGTAAAAAGTATAAATATCCGCAATATAGTTTAGACGGATCTGAATGACGCGAATTTTCATTAAATTTCTTCAACAGTGGGTACCTACACAAAATGTCTGGAATGCAAGGATTGACGTGTAGATTTTAGGCTTTTTAAAAATAACACTTGTGAGGTCAGGCGTTAGTCTGTACATTTACAACAACTATTTAGTTATTTATTTTTCTAAATTGTTAATTATTTTTATTCTTGTTAATTAGAGCATGCACCGCTGGTTTTTGGTAAACTGATTTACTGGTAAATAGCAAATTGCCGAAAAACTGGTAAATAAATTTCTAAGAACCGATAAATTTAGTAAATTATTTTTCATTCGTATTATATATAATATAAATGTGCCGACATTAATGTATAGTTCGTTTATCCGGAATTTTCTCCGGCGTAATATAAAGCGCGCACATGCGTTGCGGATCCGGGACCAACTATCGTAAAAATCACTAGCCAAGCAGTTGTTTTGTTTTTTGACAAATACTTTTAGTGTCCTCTGAAGTTTCGTGAAATCCAGTTGCACAAAACATTGTCTCTTTCAACATTTTGCGATTTCATAAATTATCATAATAGTGATATCCTTATCTATGGGGTAAGGACTTTTTAAATAATCGCTTATTTTATTTTATTAATGTGCTGTATATAACCATAAAAGAATTAAATAGTTCGTATTGTTTCTTAACAAAAAAAAAGAATTTATTATGACCCTTAAATATTAATATCCACGATTAAATAGATCGATAAATAAATGGATGCGATAATGCATGAACTTTTGTTATAACAAATAGCATTTGAAAGTACTTATCTACCCAATTTTTTAAAAATAACGTTCGTGTATAAAGTAATAGGTAAGTAATATCGTGTAAAATAAATCTACACGCAACAGTGCCGTTTTTATTACAATGTTTATTTTTCGATTTATTGAAATTAATCTATAAAATTGCTGATTTTTAATACTGGTTAGTTTGAAGTTCGATATTTCGCATTCGACTGGGAATTCCAAATTCAAATGAAGGTCATATTAAAGGTATGACATTTCTTTTTCAAAATAAGTTATTTATTTGTTTTCGCGCCTTTTAAGAAATTCATTGACTTCCGTCCCCAGGATTTCTATCACATAATCACACAACTACATCACCACCCGAGTATTTCACCCATAAAGGAATACATCAGACAAATGACCTCGCGTTTCTATGCAGGCATCCCTAACCTCCAAACCAACTATAAACACTCTGTCCACCTACCACGAGACAATCCCAGCAAAGTCAGGAGATTAAAAATGGTCCTCCATGGGGCCCCCCTCCCAGGAAACCCCGCTTTTTCGTCAATAAGCAGTAACAGAACCTTCCAATACTACTCCTACATGTGATCTAAATTAAATCTTCACAATGCAAACAACATGATGAAAGAGCAAGGGGTCCAAAGTGACCCCGTACTCAGACAGGAGATAAGTAAGCCCGATTATGGGCAGCACATTCTTTCGCCATACAGTAATAGAAAATTATCAAGAAAATCATTTGCCATACAGTGGTAGAAAATTACCAAGAACATTTAAATAGTTCTGAACAAATATGTTTTGGTATATTGTGCTTTATTTTGAATTTGCGAGCCTTAAGCATTTGCTAGCTGGCAACGTAACAACCTAACTCATAAAGGATCTGATCTGCGGACCCGGCAGAGGAATCCAGGGTTGGTTTGTAGCATTGCAAAGCTGCTATCCTAGGCGCTTGCCCGTTGACCCATTGAGTGTTTGCCCATACTTTGTACCCACACCCGAATTAAGTTCCTATGCTACCTCGCGCGTTATAATTATTATTTAATACTTTTTAATAAAAATATACATATAAGTAAGTTTTTTTCTTTTGGATCCAATAGATTTATAAAGGATGTTCTGTTACATCTATTGCAAAAAACTGTATAAACTTAATTTGAAGATAAATTTAAAAAAATGCTTTTGGCTATGGTGGTAAGAAGTAGATGAATTTCATTTGTGTGTGATTTGATTCATTTTTCTTACTTCTTTCTCTATTTTTCAATATAAAACAAGCTGCAGAGTTTTTGAACAGTGTTAATTTTGTTCACAAAATACGTTCAGAAAATTGTATTTCTTGCCCTGTTGCCCACTATAGAATGGCATAAGTGCAGCGCAGGCCATTCAAGACTTAAACATTTCTGTAGATAATTATAGTTTCGGGGACTATAATTATCTACAGGCAATTCATTAATGACCATACTGAATATTAAAAAAAATGCTCTATTAAAATAGCTTAAAATAAATAATGAACATGAAGTAAAATTCACAAAAAATAAATAAATTGATTGGAAGAATTAGTGTATATCTTTAATTCCATATTTTATGTAAATAAGCTCCTTCGTGAACAATAATTACTACTGTTTTAGAGGCAGGGTGCGACGACTTATATGTATAATATCACTTTTCGTATGAGTATTATCACTTATGCTACATATATGCACATTAGGGTGTCCCAAAAAAATTAAAGTGGTATTTTTTTAATGCATACCCTCTTATTTTGTTTGAATGGTCTCAAAACATTTAAAAATAAAGTTTTGCGTACTTAGGATCACGACAACCCGTGCCGACTTGCAGCGAAACGTGTCTGTGCTTGCACGGTACTGCGCGACGGAAATCTCGCATTGCTTGCTTCTTATTACTTGTTTATTTTTTTAGTAATAGCGTTACTTTTGAGAAGTCAATATGTCAGTGAAGTTATGAAGTTATAAAAAGGAGATATTTTTAATAGGAGACGTAAAACATCAAATCACTGGTTCGAAGCTTCCCTCTAATGGACAAGTACTGGGAGTTTTGTTCTATAATATTCGTAAAGTGAATTTAAGTGTCAATGGAAGTGCAAATCTTACTATTCGTGAGTGTATTATTTACTGGGAAAAGGCACGTATACCGACTAAATCATTACCTAACTGTGTTAAGAAACGAGTTTCATTATACCAAGTTTGGAGAGATTTGCAAAAAAATGCGAAAAAAACACAAGAAGTGTTTGAACAACGTCGACAAGAGTTTCTTTCCAACTTAGACAATTTATTTGATATTGCTCATGCCGATGCGCTTCAGCTAATTAAAATAAATGAAGATAGGATCTTCTTGGAGCGCCAAAGAAAACCAGGTCGGCCTGGTCACTTAGCCGGAGTGGACAAAAAACTTACAGAAAAAGAAGAGAAGGCGCGCCTTAGAAACATTGAGGAGGAAAAGCGACGTGCTAAATATTTTTCATCGTTGGCTCCATCGACATCATCTTATGAACCACCACAAGAAAACTCATCTTCTGATTCTGAAATCATAGATTTACAAGAAAATAGACCCAGCCTAAGTAGTGCTTCCTCTCAGCCCGATAAAACTTGTATGCGGAAAAATTTCATAACTCTGAAGTTGGCTGCCGCATTAGATAGATTTCAGTTAAGTGTGAGAGATTCTGTATTTATAATTGAAGCTACTATTGAGACACTGGGGCATAACACGGATGACTTTTCTATAAGCAAGTCCTCAATCCATAGAATTCGTACAGAAATGTGAAGAGAGCGGGCGGAAGCTATAAAAGTCAATTTTCGAAACAATATCCTGGATATTGTAACTGTCCACTGGGATGGAAAACTATTGCCGGCTCTAGATTCACGTAAATCTAAAGAAGAACGCCTCCCGATAATTATTTGATATGATGATAATGAAAAACTTATCGCTGTGCCAAAATTGGACAGCTCATCAGAAAGCGAACAGGCACAGGCAGTTTGGAATGCCATTATCAACTGGAATCTCGAGGACAGAGTGCAGATTCTCTGTTGTGATACTACTGCTTCAAATACAGGCCGTATAAATGGTGCATGTGTACTTCTCGAACAAAAACTGGATAGAGAAATGCTTATTTTTGCTTGCCGTCATCACGTCTACGAACTAGTATTAAAAAGTGTGTTTGAAGCGAAAATCAGCCGAGTAACTACAAGCCCAGACATTCCGTTGTTTAAAAAGATCCGAGAAAACTGGAAAAATGTCGATGCCGAAAAAATACAAATCTGTACAGAAAAGCTATCTTGGTTAAATGTTTCAGAAATTAATAAACTGCTAGAATTCTACCGATTTGAATTGACTAAAGAAATAGCTAGAGATGACTATCGTGAATTAATTGAGCTTTCAATAATATTTCTCGGTGGAGATACAGAGAAGAAATTCAAGATTCGGCCTCCAGGTGCTATGCACCAAGCTCGGTGGATGGCGAGAGCCATTTATTTGTTAAAAATATCATTACTAAGCTCCCAATTCAGAATTTCAAACAAGGATAAGGCAGCTCTGTTGGATTTCTGTCTGTTTATCGTGACATCCTACGTCAAATTCTGGCTCCAATGCATTTTAGCAGTAAAAGCACCTTATCAAGACTTATGCATGTTGAAGTCCATGAAAGCTTACGAAACAATGGATAAAAGCATTTCCAAAGCAGCTTTACAGAAGTTTTGCCAGCATTTATGATATTTGACAGATGAAGTGTCTGTTTTATCTTTATTTGACGATGATGTCGATCAAGAAACTAAAGTAAAAATGGTTGCTAACTTAGCTAAAGAAAACCCATCAGCCCACGATAAACGTTACATTGCATCCAAAGAAGAACTTTGTGGCCCACTTTTTGGTATGTCTTATATGTAAATTATGCTTCGATTTTCTTCTATAGTTTACCATACGATTGATTACTGTTCCTTCTGTTTTAATTTCAGAGAAAAACATCGATGACTTTGTCTCTGTCAAAAGCAAGTTCCTATTTAATCGACTCAAAATTGATGACAGATTTCTGAAGAAGAGCCCTTCTTTATGGTCAAATGATGATTCGTTCCAACAAGCTAAAAGGAAGCTATTTACACTGAGAGCAGTTAATGATACGGCAAAAAGAGTGGTTAAATTAATGCAAGACTTTCATGGTTTAATCACTGTTGAAGAGGAGCAAAGCAATTTTTATTACGTTGCGTACAAGAACACAGAAACGTATAACCTGATTGTAAAAAGCAAACTTTGAAAAGGAAATTTAATGATTAATGTGTATTTTACTATAAATACATAATAAATATTATAAATGTGTTTTATTTCCTGAATATAAATAATGAACTCTACAATATCCCTATAGCTCCATACTAACTTTTCAACTTAAACTTTGACGTCAAGTCGGCACGGGTTATCGTTATCCGATCTCAATAATATTTAATATTTAAGTTTTTGGGGTCAAATGAAAAAAAAATGGAGGGTATGCGTTTTGAAATTCGAAAAAAAAAATTTCACCCTTATAGCCTGGGACACCCTAATGCACATGTATAATCAAATCGCTTTTTTAATTGGACCTCTTGGCCTATTGAAGCGTAAAATTACAAAAAAAGTTAAACTAAAAAAAAATAATTATGTATATGTATACAAGGTAAAGTTCATGTAAATATGTAGATTGTATAATTTACTAGAAGGCTTGGGCCATAACTTCTTTTGACAATTATTACATTACAGCATTTGTGTTGTTAACTAGTTAACTAATGTGATTTTCACAAAAATCACGACAAGACATATGTGCTAAAGTGCAAGAGGATCATATAGAAGAATAAATTCGTTTTCGATTTTAGGCAGGATAGGAACATAACTAGTTTCAAGTTGGGTGCGGCTCTTTTCCATTCTTTTTCTACAACCTTTTTTAACTTTCTGAATTGTTTTTTTGACACCCTTTGAATTTTTGAAATGGGAGATACTACCAAACATTTCAATTGCACTGACGTATTCTTCTTCAGATTTCATGTTTCTAATTTTTTTTAGCATCACTTTAACCGCCGGGACAAATAAATCACTTTTATTTTTTAATCCGTCATTAATAGTTTTGTAAAAATTCAAAAGTTCACTTTGTTCCTTTTTGGTCAGCCCCGGCGGAATATTTTCAGGTATTGATAATAAATCGGTATGGTTATTAATACATTCATCGAGAGGTGATGGCGGGGGTTCGTGCAGGGGTGGTTCATCAATTAAATCTTGTGGGTCTTTTCCAGTTGCTATTTTATACAGCATGTCTTTAAAGTCTTGCGGTACTTCTATCACATCAGGATTTTCAATTATATTTATAACCCCACAAAGATGTTTGCAAATTTTTCCTGTTCTTCCTTGTTCACAGGAACAAATACAATGTTTTACGTCAACCATGTACTTTATGGTGTAATCGGATTCACTTGGAACAAAGTAACAACCGATGTCCACTTCACTGCGAACAATTGTACTTGGATTGATAATACAGGTCGGGGGCATGTACTTGAATAGTAATTTTTTGGTAACCTTTCCTTCGGTAAAATCTAAAAGTCTTCTGCGAACGTATGATTCATAATGAACTACAATAAAATCTACAAGTTGAGTCAAATTATAATGTCTGATTCTCTGAAGTATACAATCCTTCATAATTTTAAAAGTAATTTCGACAAAATTTAGTACGCTGTTTCCACCAATTGGAATATTACAGCGATATGCCGAGGACCATAAGGTTCTACTAGGCCACATATTGTTTATGTAAGTTACAAATCTCGGAAGGTTTGAATGATACTTTGAGACAAATAATGTATACAGTTCACAAAGTTCTTTTTCATTTTGACAATAAATTAGGCTCTTGACTGAGTAATAGACCTCTTCTCGCATTGTCTTTGGAATATTTTGATAACAATTCAGCCATTTCCATGCGCTTTTTAGTACACGATATTGACACAAAAGCATCGCTGATTTTGGCCAGTGTAGCTTTAAAGGATCTTGCTCACTGGCATCGTCATCTGTCATTAATATATTCGGATAGGATTGACTATAGAATGACTGTTCTGGAGGAAAACAATTTTTCAAACTTAGCAAGGCAGCGTTAAAGATCTCTGCCCCGTCTCCGTCAGTAATGATGCATCCGAGGGGAATGGAGCCAGCAGGTGTAGGAGATACAATAAAGTATATTTTATGTCCTTTCTTATCAGTACTTCCGGTAGTTTCTATCATTGCAACTTGCGAACTGTGCGGTAACAGTTTGTGTGCTCGTGACATTATTGGGGTACAGATGGCAACAAACATATTTTCCCCAACTCTGCCGAATTCAGCCCTGCCTGCTGTAGTTGATAAATTGTAATTATTTATCAAATTCTCTAAACTAGGTCTAATACCGGTGGAATCCTTAATACCAGAAACACCAAAAGTTTGAGAAAACAAATATTTCACATGCGAGTGAGTGGGAATATAAAATCCATCTTCAGCCATATCAAAATAATTATCGTCATTTTCCAAAAAGAGTTCCAGTTTAATACTTTCTAATGCTGATGAAGGAGTGTGCCCCTTTTTAAATAAGGAAATTATTTTTTCTTTGATTTCGTTTCCTAAAGGTCTGAAACGCAGAACAGCTGCAGTATTGAGTGGATGATTGTGGACAAAATTCAAGTCTATAAAGCATGGCCAGTCAACCAATGAAGGATTTGAACATTTGAATCTTTTTGACTTTGAATTTTTGATATACCTGTAGAGAAAACAATAATGTATGAAAATAAATAAAAAATAAAATAAAAATACATACTTGTAATAAGTTTTACTATCTTAAGTTAAAATCTTTATAGATCCCACATGCATTATTTTATTTTTATTTCTCCCATATGTTTAATAAATCCATGTTGATATTCTGATAAAAATAATTAATCCAATAAAATATATTGCTATATTAAGTGGGGTAATTTCAGTAAATTATTGAGATACCTCATGATATTATATTATAGCCAAATAGTATTTTTTAAATGAAAAAAAATAGACTATACAAAAAAATAAAGCAGGCTTTTGTTTTTCAATTACTTTGATGGTAATGGAGGGGCAGAGAAGTATATTAATGGAATAAAATTATAACACCAATACAATCATACAATTGTTGTCATTACACAATTTAAAGGGACCTAATTCAGGTTTTTTTGGTGGAATAAGACTTTCTTTTACCCCTGAAGAAGCTAGCTGGATCAAATTTAAAAAAGTAACCCATAAAAACCAAGTTTTTACAATACTTCCTTTCTCATTTTCTACCATATGCATTGAATGTCCATACAACTTGTATGAAAAAAACATTAAAAATTTGAAAAATCCAAAATTATACTATAATTATTAATTTTTTTTAACGAAAATTTGATAGATCTTCTTGATCGTCGCCACGAGTCTGCTTGCAAAGTTTCAGCTCGATTGGATCACGGGAAAAGGGTTAAAAATCGATCCAAAGTTTTTTCGACGGCAAGCCGGCAAGCAAGCAAGCAGAGCCACGAGTTAATATAAAGGGAGTAAAAAGTAAAACAGCAGACTGTCGATTATCTGGGATTTGATTAACCGGGATGCAGATTATTCAGAACGAATTTGAAAGTCGTTGAAAAAGTATTTTTTAAAATGAAAATGTTTTAGTTTGTTCATAATGGTCAAACACGTTCAGGGTCGAAAATATCAACTATCCGTCTTGTCTGAAAAGTGATCTTTAGTTTGTTTTAGTACCTTGTGAGGGTTAGTTGTATCCAGTTGTCACTTACAAAAAGAGCTTGTAACTCATGATGCGTTTTTGGTAAAATTTTGAATGCTTTTGATAGCATGAAATTGATTACACGGGATTTTTTTTTGCCATCCATCCCGGATAATCGGGAGTCTACTGTATTTTATTTGAAGAATTCATGACTAATGGAAAAAATGTATCTATTAAGTAAAATACAACTAAAATACCTTTTTATCGTTATTATCATATTAGAAGGACATCCGGTGTGCTTGGACAAAAAGTGTTTTTTTCTAATTTTTGACTCCTTGTACTTATGATTTACATTGTGCTGACATTTCATAGCTATTTTGAACACATTACATCTTCCAGATGCTGGGTAAGTTCTCTGTACTCTCCAAGTTGTCAATGTAGATTCACTCAGCCTCGCTATCCATTCCTGTAAGCATTGAGTACCAAGATGGAGAAGAGAAGATACTGAAAATGGTTCCTGTTACCCTAAATATGTCAACAGTATAAAACCGGTAAGATCTTATTGAGAAACAATTCTTGTTAATAACTCTAATCAAGGAAATCTTTTAAATATTCCGAAATTAGTATTAACATGTGTTATTTCTACAATGAATATAATAAAAGCTGAGAAAAGATTACATTATCAAACGCTAGTTAAAATTATCTCATAATATTAAATATCTGATAATTTTGTAGAAGCTAAAGGAAAGTAATGATGGAGGTATTCAAGGCCAACATAAAAAATAGCCTGTTGGAAAATCGAGTACTCTTGCTAAAAGTAGATAACATAATTTTATTTATATAATTCTGTTCAAAAATGAGCAACACTAAAATATTGAATGCATGCACGTTGCTGTGGTTGTTAGTTTTTTACTAAATTAATTTATTTACAAGTATATTGATGAACTCTTCCAAATGGTAAATACTCTTCCAAGCTCAATTGTGGTTACGGGGAATAAATAAGCAACTTAAAGCAAGTGTAAAATAGCTCCTCTTGACAAATGATTATACAAGCGAAAAGTTCGAATAATTAACGATAAATTACATTTACCGAAATACAATATAATATCATTTATTGTACCTTGACATCATCTTCATAATGAATATTTTTTATATTCACCGTACATCTAAACTCTGATTCACTTGTAAATTTAATATCACCAAGGAATTCGTACTCGTAATCAAAGGGAAGAAAATACAAAATATTCTCTTCATCAGTGTCGAAGGGTCGTTTTGATTCCATTGCGAACGATTGATAAAATAATATTTATTTATTACAAGTTGAAATTTTTAATTCAGAAAATGGTTTGTTTATAAATTACATATGAAAAAGTATCTTCTTTCTTCTTTGTTGACAGTTTTTATCCATAGAATCATACACAGAGATATTGAAACTTTAAAGAAGTTTGTCAATTTTAATTTTATCTATGATCTAAAAATACGAGCAGCTGAGTTTGACAGTTTGCCTAGACTTCAGACTACTAACCTCTGATTTTTCTCTCTTTCGAACGTATTCCGAAGTATTCTATTCTATAAAAATATACATAGATTGTTCTGTAAATTTTAAAACGCAATTTGGTTTCGCCTGTTACCTCACTGACGTCTATATTTTGTTTGATCAATATGTTATCTAGAAGGGGTTTGCGCTGTATATATAATCCTTTATTACTATCATTACGTTATTCGAGTGCAGGAAGTGTGCGAACGATAAAACTATGTAATTCTATTGCCAAATCCTCGAGATCGATAGTATTCTGCACCAACAGTTATAGGAATACCATTCAAAGAACACATTCCACTGAAGCAACACTTGTCGATGCTCTCAAATTTGAAGAAGTGTGTGAAGAGACTTTAGAGTCACTTTGTGATTATTTTGAAGAGCTTATTGAAAGCAATACACATCTTAAAGGTGCTGATGTGTTATTTGGGGTATGTAGATTTTGACCATTTCAAATCATTGTGTATCAAACTACCTCTCATATATTTTTGGAAATTACTATATTGATCTCAATATCAACTTCAAACATATTTGTAACATATTTGTAATTATATCAAACTTAATTCAGTACACATACAATTTTTTTTTTTGTGAATTTAATGAAAATATAGAAATTAACATAATCTTGTATTCATTACACAATTGTTTTCTCTCAGATTCTGTACCTACTTATACTGTTGGTATTGAAATTTAAAAAGTAATTGTGTATCTATGGAATTGTAAGATTCGAAACATTGTGTGTCAGCACTTTCTAAATTTAAAATAATTTATTCAACAGCGATGATCATAAATGCGCACTCTCAACTGTATATTATTTTAATATTGGGCTTAGCATAATAGTCCATTGACTACAGTTGTACATAATAATATATTTTTATTTCTTATTTCAGGATGGCGTATTAACAGTTTCATTTGGTGATCCTTATGGTACATATGTAATCAACAGACAGACACCAAACAGACAAATATGGTTGAGCTCACCTACCTCTGGACCCAAGAGATATGATTTTGTAATGAAAGATAATGGTTTTTGGATATACAAACATGATGGAGTAACGCTTCATCAATTGCTACAGAACGAAATAAATAAAATTGTCAATGATAAAGCAGACTTCTCAAAGTGCTCACATAGTCTAATTTAAAATAGTTTTGAATTTTTGAAAGATCTAGTAATTTTAAGTTCAGTTGTGTATTTTTATTTCCAATAATAATTTTTTCCTTTTTGTTTGTTATTTATTATTTTTCTTGAAGTACCCAAATAATAAAATCTTATTAAAATGGAGGTAATGGAAGAAGGGAATATTATGGATAGGGTTCCAATATTATTGCAACGTGATTTTCAATATTATCAGGTAATTATTAAATTTATAAAAACAATTTGTTAGCGGAATACTTTTTGTTATGTGAATGCAAACATAATCTTATATGAATATTATTGATATATTTAGAAAAACCAAACAGTGTTACAAGAAAGAATCTGTTCCGGAGTTGTCGGAGGAAAACTGGATTTCCCTCGGAATGCTTCATTTGCATCAGTAAAGCTTGTAATGTGGTGGGAAGAGGAGTTTGTCGCTGCTTTTAGGTAAAAATGTTCTCGTGAAATTTGAGTCATTTAATGTTTTTTAATCAATACGTTTATCAACCTTCAAAAATGAACATTTTATTCCCCAAACTGGGATAAAACATATTTCAAATATATTTATTTTTATTTTTCATACCTATGTGGCTTAATATTTTATATGGGAAATAATTAAAAAATATGCTTTGCCGGTATATAAGAAAAAAAAAATTTTTTTTTGTTAAAATATATTTATTCCCAAAATAAAATGATTTATTTCATATTTTTTGAGCTTGGTGATTAAAATACATACAAATATATTTTTTAATTACCGGACATTGAAACATAGCTATGCATATGATAATAAAACTACCAATATAAATAAAACAACCAAAAAAAAAGTAGCTTGTTGGTCTTGTGGTTAGGACACTCGCCTCGTGATCCAAAGGTCGCGGGTTCGAATCTCAGCCCAGACTAGCAAGTTAGTCCTATTTTCATAGCACAAGCGTTTAGCTTAGTTTGAAAATAGTAAGAATATTGATGTGACACGTATTCCGTGTTCGCATCTCTATTTTTAAAAAAAAAAAAAAAAAAATATGATAGAACTGAAAGGCAACAACAACTGACGGCCCGTCTAATTGATAAGTGCCTTTTTGGTGTGATTAAATATTTTTACAACTTAGGGAAATACGCTTAGTCTTATTTTTGGTTTTAAAATAAGGGAACCTCTATTAGCGTTTAGGTCATCTATACTCAGTGTCAAAATGTAGGGTAAGTGTAAAGAAATAGACACACAATATGAATTTAGCTGAGATGAAAACGTTGAGGTGGGCTGGTGGAGTTGTAAGACTGGACAAAATTAAAAAAAATTGTATCCATGGTTCTTTCAGGGTGGCCCTTATTACTAAAAAAATAAAAGAAGCCTGATTTAGATTGATGCAGATATGGACTTTGATGCGAAGAGAGGAAGATTACATGATTCGTAAAACCTCGAGTACTGAGATAGATAGAAGACCAGGAAGATCACAAGCAACATGAAATAATTTTAGTTGTGATCTTAACTAACTAGCTAACTAACCATCACGCCATATTCCGCAGGGGTAGGCAGAGAGGATCGAACGCCGTACTCTTCTATCTTGGCACACCATGCTCTGTGGTTGTTAAGGATTTTAACAGGGTAGAGGTATTGTTTGTGATTCTTTTCAAGGAATCGGTTATTTCGACTTCTTGAATCAAAAATAATCAATTAATTTGATTTGTTCATTTGAACGATGAATCATTTACAGATTCCGTCTTGAAGTTAGTCGTTTAGATAAGGTTCTGGTTCTTTTGAACGATGAATCATGATGAAATCGGTCTTTTAGTGTACCGGGTACGTGTAGGTAGGAGTCGGCCATTAATTTGTCGGTGCATGCGACATGCGTTGCCCGTTGGGTGTTTTAGATCTGTCATCTGTAAAGTGGACAAGATAATTTTCTCCGACTAAATGACATCATTAATATTTAGTAGGTGCAAGGTGCGGCAAAACAGACAGTGCAGTTTTGAAAGGCTATTAAACATAACGAAATGAGATTAATTTTATTTTATTTTGTACATCGTGCCGTTTTACGCATCAAGTCTTGAAGATGACATCAGAAAGATGATGGCCCCTAGCAGCGAAACATTGATGAAGGTGATTTCTGAAGTTTTCGGCTGCATTTTGGCACATCTCAATGGGCATATCGTCGATTTCCTCCCGAATTCGATCCTTAAGTTCTTCCAAGGTGTGAGGCCGATGTTTGAAAACTTTTTCCTTCAGATAGTCCCACAGGAAAAGTCCCAAATGCTTAAATCAAATGAGCGCTCGGGCCATCCCACGTCACCCCTCAGAGAGATGAGTCATGCAAGGAACAATGTCGCAGTTTTGTCATTGAAACTCGAGCAGAATGGGCCGTAGCACCGTACTGGTGAAACAAGATATCTCCCAGATCTGTTTCCTCCATTAGTTCTTCCAATTGAGGTTCAAATAAATTTTCCAACATGGAAAACGTTTCCAACGTTGAGCGTTGACAGTCACGGTTGGTCCATTCTCCTCGAAAAAATACGTCCCAATCACCCCAAATTTGGAAATCGCACACCACACAGTCATTTTTGGGGAGTAAAGAGGTCTCTCGTGAAGTTGCTTTGGGTTATTTTCAGCCCAGTAAAGAAAATTTTGTTTATTTACCACAGAGATGAAAGTGGGCCTCGTCACTACTGAAAAAAGCTGACCTTGCATGCATTCGATTCAACATTTTTTGGGAGCGATTCATGCGGTTTTCATAGTCAGGAGGTTTCAACCTTGGACAATCATAATCTTGTAGAAGTGGAATGATAAGTCTTGATGCAAAATCCTCCTTAGTAAGCGGTCAGCAATACCCAATGCAATTGCATGCTTCTGAGCAGAGCGCCGAGGCGACAGTTCAATAGCTTCTCTCACTCTCGTTAAATTTTTTGGTGTTCTTACGGTTCTTACGTCTTTCTAAACCCCAAGGTCTTAGTGTGGAATCAGTTCCTTCTAATGTATGCACCCAAGTCACGATTAAATTACGGTGAGGGACAGTATTACGACGCGCAAGATTGAAGTGCAGCCGAAAGGCACGCTGGGTGGCGATGACAAAACGGCAATTTTCAAGAAACATTTGGACAGCAAAGCCCCGGTGTTGTCCAGACCAAATCATGGTAATGAGTGAAAACGGCAAGACCCTCCCGATACAATGAGATCACTCTAGGTTCCTACCCCCACCACACGGGATGTACTGGCCTTTCAAAACTGCACTGTCTGTTTTGCCGCGCCCGATACTTTCACGTGGTTTTTAATTCGATGGCTTTTTATATTTGATTAACGCTTTTAGCAAAATGTCTAGATTTAAAAAATATTTAGCATTGCTTTGTAAAAATCGAAAATGCTATTAAATGATAAAACTCATTAGCAGTAAAATAGTTTAATGTGGAGAAAATGTGTACTTATCATTTTGATATAAAAAATATATCAAAAATGTAGAAATATTAAGGAATAAAATAACATTCATTGCTTAATAATAATAATTTATAATTAATTACAAAAATACAAATGATTTATTTATTTATTTTATTTTTATTTATACCAGTATACGTGTCAAAAATCAATTTCGGTAAAGATTAATACTAAAAATTTCGTTTTGTGTTACCTTAGCTAAAAATAAAAAAAAAAGGAAATAATTTTTTTCAAAATACCGTAACAATAACTTGACAAATGAACAATGGTCTTTAAAATGGGAAATAAAATATTAAAATACAAATAATAACAAACATTAAAAAAATACTAAAACGATTTATGTATGATCAATGGATATTAGAAAATAAATATGTCACATTGAATACATAAAAAATAATTATCCATCACAAAAACATATTACTTAAGAAAAAGTAAATTTTAAGTTGAAAATATTATAAAACTGTAGAAATAATAATACATACATCAAAGCCTGTAGAATAAACAATAAACGTGCAAACTCCAACACATAAATATGTACTTATGCAATGGTGAGTCACAAAGACACGCAAAACTGAATCAGAAATACACCCAAAAAAGAATCACTTACACACGCAAAAATGAATCACTAACACAAGCATCAAGTATTTGGCGGATCATAGGAGACCACATGTTCATATACCCCGTTATCAGCATGCACACATGCAAAAAGGAATCAGACTCGGAATGCGGACTCTAAATCAAAAAGAATCAAAGGAATCAAAAGAACCAAACCTTTTGGAGCAAAGGAATCGAATCATTTGATTCTTTTAAATTATTCATTCAAAATGAACGGTTCATTCATACCCGAACACCTCTATAATAGGGCCATCCTCCAATACTTGTAGTATCTTATCATGCCAGGTCTTTCGCGGACTCTCTCTATTCCTGTTGCCTTCAACATTCGTCCCATACATTTTCTTAACCACCCTTTCCTCTTTCATATGTTCTACATGACCAAACCATCTCAACACTCCATTCTTTATTCTATCTACCACACTACAGCCAGCGTTATATTCACTTCTAATTTGTTCATTCCTCACTATTGACCAAAGATTTTTCACAGAAGTGTTAAGTTGTGATCTTAAAGATTTAATTGTGACCATGAAGAAGAATGATTAGAATAGCTAACTCCAGATAAATAGGATAAGGGGAAGGCAAAGAAGATAGAAAGTGTAGAATAAAAATCACCATAAATAAACATGAGCGAGTAATGAATGTGAACTATATTTAATACGGTCTTAGAATTTAACGCACATGTGGGAGCAGATAATCAAGTAAGAAAGAACACCACACCTTGACGTATAAGCATAATGTACATAAACTTATTTCTTGTTACTTCTAATGTGCCTTTTAATGGAAAACAGATTATAAACATGACTACTTCTTTTCCAATATTGCCTTAACCTCTGCAGTCAGTTCATATTTGTTAGCAGTGTCAGCTGTACTTGTGTGAGTGGGAAATTACAATGAAAAAATTGTCTTGTGATCAAAAAAATTTCTAATGTGAAACAAATTTCTAATAAATAACTAAATATGATGAGTTTCGCCTTTATGCTTTGATTTCAGAAAATCTTCTGGTTTACTAAATGGAAATTCCAATGATGAAGAATTGGCAGCAGGTTGTGGCGGAATTGTTAAAGCATCAGACCCTGATAAATTTGTGTCATTAGTTGTTAAATCTTCTGAACTTCTTTTAGGTACTTAATTTATTTTAAATACTGATATGAATTGTATTATTAGGCAATTATTTTACGAGTATACAGTGAGGTTTCTTGTGATTTGTGGTGTAGCTAAATGAAGCCAACGATTGTAATATGTAGTAATTTTAATATTTGATTATGGTACTGAGTATTTAATCTTATTCTCAAAACAATTCAATCAGCTAACTTTCTTTCATCTGCCATATAAAATTCATTATGTAAAAATATTTTAATGATTCCATTTTGGAAGAGTAATATCTAACAAAAAATCTTATTTTATTTTTAAGAGCACCTTCATATTTTGAGTCAGGAAGCACTGGATCACGCGGATTTGCCAGTTCTCACAGCTACATTGGGAGCTTCAGCTCTAATAAAGAATAGTTTATTCTGTTACATACAGGCATCACAGTATACAGATGGTGGACAGCGTACTGCCTCTTTACAGGTTTCCTATTTACTTAATACATATGTGCAGCGGATAGAACATAAAATCTAGTTAATTTTTCGAAATTTTCTCATGTATCTTTGTGAATAGCCATTTTAAATTATATTTTAAAATGATAAATAGTGAAAGTAATCAAAGCTATCATTTTTAAATACCTGCAATATAAAATCTGGGATTTTATGTTATCAGATTTTAATTCTTCTGCAAGATATTTTTTTTTGTCAAAATTTGCTTGTTCATTTCTTGAAATTATTCTAACAGGAATTCGTTTGTGCAATAAATCAATTTGCCTAAGTTGGATGGCAGGTCCTGCTGGAACCACATTTGTTCAAGGTTCATATTCTCCAGTTCATTAAAAAATAAAACAAAATTTGTATCTGGCGTTCGATTTGGGCCACCGTTTATGTACAGTAAAAATGTTCATTTGTACACCTGTGGGGGTGAAACACACACGCATACAGCCAACGGTGAACACGTCATATATAAACGCGAGGCACACCCAGGTCATTAGCATCACCTCAGCGGTCACCGATACGTAATTACCACACATACATTGTATTGCAGCGTACACGAATTCGCCGAAAATGTAACAAGAGCGACGACCGCAAACAAGGAAAGATTCGAGAGAGGACACAAAATGCGGCATAGCATAACCCCTAACTGACGCATCCAAAATCTACACGGGCTGCCGAAGTCTAAACATCCCGGTTTCTTTGTTTGCAACGAGTATAAGAAGCCGGGCAAGGAACATCGATTATCTCACTCGCCCCGTGTCATTCTTACGGCGAAGCGCTCCTCGATCAAGCCTCACTTCTCGGGAAGCTACCTATCGAGCGGAAGCTCTCGCGATTCTATTCTTTATTTACTGTACACCTTTTACTGTCATAATTGTACTTTTGTCTTTGTATAATATGTAATATGTACATATTGTCAAACCATCGCGACTTTCATCTAGTCAGCAACAGCAGAGATCTTCGACTCTTCAAACGGAGTGGTGATCCTATCAATCTTCACGGAAGGACATATCTAAGGCGGTGGCCTTTACACCCGCAAAACACCTGTAACACCAATATCAAATAATATCACCCTTATCCTCATTTATCTTATTAATTTGTAAAATCGAATATGCAGGAATTCGTGGTAAATTTGATTTCAATAATATATTATATCTTTCAGTCGTTTCTCAGAATTTTCAAATTATGTAATGTAAAAATGTATCAATTTGAGGAGGTATTTGGAATTTTTTTTCCTTGGATATTCAAATTAACAAATGATTTTATTGAAATTGAAAATTAGGGTCATTTTAAATCAGTCCCTATAAATGTTTAAAGTAGATTTCCACTTGTACATCATATATGTTATAAGTAAATTATTATTAATAGTTAGAATGCTTTAAAAATACTGGGAATTTCATGAAATTCAAGAACTATAACCATGTAGATAAGGTTCCGTAAGACCCGATTGGAGGATAAAATTCCCAACACACATATGTAAATAATTTTTAAAATACTCAGGTTTTTTCATTTCCTGGGTTATTCTGCCTCAGTGTCGCCTATAGGAGACATATATTGACAGATGTAAAAAAACTCTCAGATCGATGTTTGGCATTGTATCCTTTTAAAAATTAGTTACGCTCACCATCAATAGATATTACTAGTGGTACGTCAAAACCCGAATTTGAAATAATACAATATGGTTGTGTTACTTTTAGTCTGCTCAAAAGAAGTATGCAGAGATGGCTGAAGCACTAGCTGAGCGGGTGCTGGATTTACATGAAAGACTACTCACACTTTACGTCCTTCAAGGAAGCCCTGGAAACGGAGGTTCTCCATCAGTAAGAATGTGGTGGCTATATATGCAAGGTACATACTTCATAAATTGTGAAGTATTTTTTTGATATCTTGACTGAAGCACTGCTGTAATGCTGTAATGATCAAATAAAATAAGAATTTGTTTGCTTTCAGACAAAGACAACACATCTTGCTTTATGTAAACTTTTATTTTACCTTTTTGTAAATATATAAGAAGGATATGAAAATGTAGAAAATTAATTAAACTTGTACAGGTGGTGTCTAATTATTGAATTAAGTATTATTTTAATACTGAACTGATTATATTCATTCATCTTTATATGTATGATTCATTCATCATCCATTCTGCATTACATATTTATTGCCTCTTGTGAACCCAGCTGCAGGTTAATTGAAATAAAATCATTAATGAAATAACTATGTAGTAGGATTTCATCAATCGACAGATTCTATTTTGGTCTCCAAGAGTACCTGAAGTCCAGCCGTATAAAGTGACAACATTTTTGATATAGCAATACTGTTTCAGCTGCTTTCAGCAACATTTAGTTGAATGTAGTTACATAAAAAATATGAATTAAAATGCTAGGATTTGTATTCTATACATTTTTCCTAATCCATTTACTTGGTATTTAGTAAATTGTGGTTAGTAAATCATTTGATAATGACATTTTTTTATAAATTTTTCTAGGAACCAGGCAAGATTTATGGGATACTGTTCCTCCAAAAATGGCCCAACGTGTATTTGCTGGTATGCTAAATGAAACATTAACCATTTTGACTGTACGATATACACAGGTATAGGTCTTTCCATTTAAGAAAGACAATCAAATTAGTATGTGGAAGCCATGCGTACGGGGCACGTTATTTATTATAAGCATCAACGAAACAGTGCGACCCGTTCGAATGGCATACACATACTAATTCAATTGTATTTCTTAAATGGAAAGAGGTCTAATATATTGTTTATTTTTTCAAGCTTATATAATTTATATTAAAATAATATTTCGCTTTCTAATCTCAGATTAGAAAGAAAAATATTAAAGCACTAAATTTTTAATATTGCAGGAAATTTCTGTTGATAATGTAAATGGAATTATGATGAATGATATTTTAAATATCCTGATTTGCATCTCACAACTCCTACCGGCTATTTGTGGAAAAGGAGAGGAATTGATTGGTGTTGAATTAACATCTCTCGGAAAAATAATCAGAGATGTTCATTCTAAATGTCACGAGTTATTGGTATGTTTGCTGCTTAGAGGGGCTCCGTTGCATTTCTTGTACAAAGTAAGCGTTTATTTCTTTTTTCATGACTTATTATATCCAGTTTTATGTAAAATATTTAAAAATAATTTTTTTTTTAGATATTTAAGCAACCAACTGGTGTTAATCTATTTGAAATTCGTCCTGGGTATCCCTCTCTTTGGTACATTTTATCTATGCCTCATTTATTTCCTCCAAATTCTCCAGACCAAACTGTTCTCTCGTGTCGGGAACTTTCCTCAAATACTGCCATAGCATTGGAGCTATATGTATATTTAGCCCAGCCTCAGCCTCTGTGGCCTTTGTTAATAAAGGTAAGATTTAAGTTCTTTATCCAATCACTGTGTAGTTAAACTAAGACAGATTAAATGTGATCTCAAATCAATAATGTCTAAATTGGTCTTGTATTATCGAACATGAAAATTATATGTAGTCAACTATTGTATTGTACAAAGGCAGTTTAACCAGAGAGTGACTTTTCAATGAAAAATTTATTTCACATTTGCAATTCTACACACTCAGCCATGATGATGGACCCTGCATTGAGATCCGAAACATCGGCCAGAGAGGTCAGACGTACACGGCAGAATATCTCAGAAAACTACACATGGAAGGTATATTCTAGGCTAAATATTTTATAATTTTGAATTACTATTTTAGGTTTTGCTTATGAGAGATTGCAAAGTGGCTTCCATTTTATTGAAACATTGCATGGAACTTTTACCCACTGACATAGAGTATTTATCAACCAAAAAGCAAGAGTCAACATCATGCGACGGATTTCTTTGTTCCAATGATGGATCTTGTTTGACCGATAGAAAAGTTACCTTTGCTAATGAAGGTAATTATTATACGACAGGCTGCTTTCTATATTAAATTATGTGATTAGCACGCATGCCTAGCGATGAGGCCGGAATTGATAAGAGGACGAGGAGGCTTTCATGAAGCTGCGATTGCGCATCAGCTAGGCTTGTTCATATGAATTAATCGCCCTCCGATTGAGAAACATCACTATACTGAATAATTTACTGAATATCAAGATATGATGTAGCAGATGCTGTATCCTGAGTATAAAATTTAATGTACGTACATATTTAAATCTTGTTTAAGGTTCTTCAAGCATCACTCCCTCTGGTGAACCTTCAGCAAAAATTAATTCTGAAGTTGTTCTGGCTCTGACTCACATTGTATTGTCGGTCGGTTCTGCGTCAGACATGCAAGCTACTGCTGTGACGGCCCTGGAGTCAACAGGAACCAACTGGGCAGCAAGTTTGGATAGACGCCAGGTATGTATTTCTTTTTATTAGATATTTTTAGTTATGTGCAATGTCATATTTGAATTAGATGAAACATATTAATAGTTGTAACAATAAATATTTTTTGTGCCTCCTCTAAAAAACAGAACTGCTCATGTTTAAAGAGGACAAAAATTTAGTAAAGCCCTTTCATGTCTCAATCAGTATTAATTAGTGCCAAGCAGTGTAGGGTAGATTGAGACCAAGGTCCCGCATAACTCGTCTTGTCATTATTCTTACCATTCTTGATTCCTGCATCCATGAAGGGGATTTTAAAGAGATTTTCGTCTCGAAACAACCACTGAAATACAGATTTTGCAGAGGCATGCAGTGAGAACAAGAAGCATGACTTTTTCCTGAGCACATATTTTGAAAAGAAACTGAAATAAGAGATACATATACATATGTATCTCGTAATATTCCTATCACAATGATTAACATATTATTATTTTAATATTCTGCCAGATAAATATTTAATTCTGTTTTTTTTCTTCCTAATTTAAGTTTAAATTAAAGTCGTGCTTCTTGTCCTCATTGCACGCTCCTGAGATTTTGCTACCATGAGATTCATTGTAGACAAATCTCAGATGTACTCTTGTGTACACACAAAACAAATTCAAATTTATGTTGAGTATACCTGTAGCGGCTCTCGTAGCCCGGTGGTCATGACTGGTCTCTCATACCGTGCATATTCATGGTATCAATACTTAATCTTAACATCAACATGTATTTATCACATCAGCCCTGAAGATGGACCCTGCAATGGGATCCGAAACATTGTCCAACAAACGAATGTCCTAAAAAACTATTGTTAAATAAAAATTATAATATAATGCAAGCCAATTTTGATTTGCATAATATCTTAGTCCTATTATTATTATTACGTATTAATTATAAATTTAATTTGGATTATTACCTACTTTTATTTTACAATTTATTAAGTTTTTCTAAATTTTATATAAAATATGAATACATAAGATTCAACGTAAATGCTTTATTGAACTGAAGATTGTTTTTGTTATTAACATATTTTTATATATATTTGATTTGCAGTTATGGGTTTTGAAACACCCTCCCTGGGTGACTGCCATTTTGTCTTTCATCAAACCAATTTTGACACCAATTGCGCAGACTCTTATTAATGCAGTTCAGACTGGAGCATCAATGTACCAGGTTTAAAAATCTATTCTATGTACATATTTGCTAATTTTATAATTGATGATGTTTTGTTTTCTGATTTTCACTGATATTGGGGATATATTGGCACTGTTGGATCGATATTGTTTTGACTTAAGGTTTTGGCTAGGGATAAAATAAAATAAACCTGCAATGAGGTGATATAGTTATAATTTTTTATAATATAAGTAAGATTGATATTACCGCAATAAGTTAAAATGTTTAATATGAGTGAGGTTAAAGAGGAGTAAGCACTTCTGGATATTAGCACTGAATTTAAAATTAGGTACCGGTGCATGCCAACTTTTCACCTCCTGTTGTGGTAGGTAGGCTGGTCGTCTGCACATCGAATACAGCTGCATGCCACCGTTGGCAGATATACTCTTTCCCTTTTAAAACCATGTTTCCAAATCACTGTTAAAAGAAAAAAGGCAATATCCTCTTGTAAAAAGCAAAGGCAGCAATATCCACTTCAACCAATCAACCCCCAAGGAAGTGTCACATGATAAAAGGGCTGCTTCACACTAAAATGAGAGTTGAATTTTAGACTGAAACATCATAGTATGTTAGTTGAGTGTGCAGCAATCTAAGCACAGACAACTAGTCACTTGCTGCCAATACTTTAGAATAAAATGTTCAAAAATCAACTTACAGGTAGCTCGGATTCTCTACCACAAAACACTTACTGAAATTGACATGTGTATTCATGAATGCTACAATTGTAGGTAAATGATAAAAAGGTAGTGGAATATCATACGCGCAGTAGGCTAAAAGTTTGGATATCGACACTCCCGTGATTCTATATATGAAATGTTTCTGCTTTGATCTGCTATCGTGAAGGAAGTGGCGTGGTGGTGTCTTTGGACAGCCCTTCGATGGCCCGGGTTCCCTCTGTCATTCGTCTTGGTCACTATACCACCCGGTGCATCGTCGGTGAGTCCTGCTCGGCCCCGTTTAGTGCTAGATGGCGGTAATATGGGCTTTCGCCGCAATAGCAAAGACAGCAATATCCAACAGTGTATATAGCAAAAGCAACAATGTCAAATGTTTCATAGTAAATACAGCAATATCCTATTTAAAAGTTATATATTTATTTAAGCACGTAAATAAAAGGAAAACTGAGGTGGCAATGGTTTTTAAAAACTTATTTACAATAAGATGTAGGTTGCGTAGATTCCAGAGAAATTTCCTCGAGTAGTGACAGGTTTTTTATGTTTATCTCTGAAACACTGAAGTGGGATATTTCTACCTTTGCTTTTATACCCTTATATGTACTGTTCTTCTAATCTAACCTAATAAAAAATAATCTTCTTATATGTTAACTGTTTTCAGGCAATGTCGTTATGTTTAACATGCTTCTCCCAATTGTGGGATTGCTTACCCCAGTCACTCTTTACAATATCTAAATTGATATCACATGTATTGCCAGCTACATCTACTCCAGTGGGTGATTCTGTACTGCTCCAATTTTTGATAATGGCAATATACGAGGAATTTATATGCATTGCTGAATCAAGCGCGGCAAAGGAATTAAAAGGTGAAATTATCGATTTAATGAAAATTATTTTTGTTTTGAGTTCAAAAGATGGTGATTTTACATCCAATTTTTGCAGTCGTCAGTGCTAGTAATTGTAAACAATAAAATTTTTATCTTCAAATGTGATATAACCAATGAAACAATTTTGTTACCATAAAATATGAATATATATAATTTTTATTAGGTTGAAGTAAAATTATCAAACTTTCCTTAAAAATTATATTCTAACATAACCAAAAATGAAAACAAACTCTGTAAGTATTATGTACATTTATCATTCGGTAGTGTAGTCATCAATGTCATTAAATATTTCAATCTTTGAAAATGAACAAACCACTTTCGGTGTGTCCTTTCGCTAATCGTTCCTACACCAAAAATTTTTTGATGTGATCGCAAAATGACTCATCAGCTTTTCACCATTTCTTGAAGTGGTACAGCATAAAATGGCATTTGTGTGCATATTAACCCTGGTTAAGAATTATATTGTGACAAATGTTGATTAAATGTCAAGTAAATAAAAGGCGACATATAATTATGCATCAACTAAATAATATTTATTGTATGTAATTCATGCAGTGCATGACAATTTTATTGTAAACGAGGGTTTTAAATTAATTTTAATTAAAGCTCAAACATCAGAACCTACTGTTAAAGAAAATAAAAAGAAACAGTCCAAAAAGGAAAAGAAAACAAGAAAAAAGGAGAGATCTACATCAGAAACAAACACAGGTATTATGTAATATTTATTACACATATAAAATTACAAATTGTCAGTTTTTTTTCAACCTAAAAGCAAGTAAATTAACCAAATAAGTTATACGATAAATGAATAAATATGTAATTAATGACTGGGTGGAAAAAATTTTTCTTTTACAATTCATTTGAAGTTATTTTTCATCAAGATATCTTTGTGTTTCATGCTATCCGAAACGTCAGCCGGAAAGGTCGTAATAACACGGCATAATATCCCAGAAAACACAAACCTGATTATTCTGAGTGGCCGTGAAAACCTAAGAACATGTCATTGTTCGCGGATTGAAATTATGAACTCAAAAAATGAATAGATTTCAATACGAAATTTATACAGCAATTTATTTAACTGTTGTTTATTGAATTTTACATAGCTAGCAGATTGATCTTAATCTTAATTTTTTTTTCTCTCTATCTAATCTAAACTTTTCTTAAACTTGTATCTTTAGAATAGAATCAATTATAATTATTGTGCTTTTGTTATAGAATTATTATTTTCTGTGAGCTTTGATGGCAGCCTTAATAGTGTTTCGTCAGCAGCCATGTGTTTGGCGGAAGCACTTTGTTCCATTGATGAAGACAACAAACACACCGAGCAAATACAGAAATTTTTGACGCAAACCCAGAAACTTACCAAAAATGAGGAAGATTTTGGCCTCGAAGGTATTGTGGAACTGAGTGGAGCATGTTACCCTGTAAGTACTTGCTGTTTATTTAACATTTATGATGATTAAATAAGTATTGTGTAATATTATGCAATTCCATATTTGGATTTAGACCAGTGCGTTTGCTGTTATCCACTGCAATACTTACCGTGAAATACATATATATTTTTTTTGTTTTAATTTTATTGGGAACAACAAAGAGACCACTGTATCAATTTGTAATGTCAATTAAATAAATAGCGAACAGAATTTTAGTGCAAAACAACAGAATGTAATTGAAATTATCAATGATAATTTTGAAAGTACGCAAACATTATTGTACTTCTGTCATTGTAGGAAAAGTTGTTAATCCTACATTATACATTAACCTCTTCAACACTTTATTTTTACAAAATCAAACATACATGCACAACTCATATTTATGAATTTTGTTACTTTCCAATGTAAATTGTCACACATTAATGTAAACTTTGATACAATTTAAATCCGGTTCAACTTTGTTTGTAGTAATCAATGAAACAACCTGCTTTCATAAAAATCTGCACTTTAAACTATTATTTTACTGCTTTGAACTATTACTATAAGGTTGATACATCCGGCCCTTAAGATTTATAATTTTTTTTAGAGAAATCCAGTTATCGAGAGCGTAGAAGTTACGGAAGGCGCTGAAGTAATGGTCAGTCAATTACTTATGACTTCAGCAGGAAAAAGTTGTCTTCAGGTAATTTAGTATCTCTTTATTTTTATTTGGAAGATTCGAAGATTGAATAATCGAATATCAGAAAACTGCATTATGTATATCATGTTTAGAAAATGTCTACCTATGCACGTTGTCATTCTTTTTTAACAATGTTTCTTAGTTTTTGAAGAAAGGAAAGATTCATCTCCAAATTTAGTAACTCATCTTATTGTTAAGAATAATATATTAATTTTTAGGTTATGCATCATTATATCACAAAGCACTCTGATTGGTTGTTGGGTGAATTAGGTGCTTCTGATCATTTGCCATTGATCGGTGAGAAAACTGTTCCTGTGAGTTCTGTTTCATTGTTGTACACCATGTTCTACATCGGAAGGAGGCCATTTGACCAGGTGAACATTTCATTTCAATATGTATTATGTATACTGGTGCCTGTTGATGTGGATTATATTGTGACATTTTTCAAATTACTTTTGATGTTTTTCAGAACAAGATAGGTAGTTACATAATATGTACATAAATGTTTTTGTAATTTATAGACATGTCCATATAAAAAATATAATTTCCATTACTTTAAGATTACAATTTTATTGAGGGATATATTTTGTAAAACAAATCACATTTTAACAATTATGAATAAGATACTTTTTCTGTTTTTTTCCACTAATTTATTTTGGTGAATTGACTGAGGAAGGAAACAGAGGTTCCCGAAACATGTTGCGTTATACTTAAAAATAAACTAGTGAAAAAAAAACAAAAATAGTGTTTCATTCACAATTGTTAAAATGAATTTCCTCAAAGTAAATATCACCACAAAATTATTTGCTGAGTCACATTTCTTACAGTCCCTGCATAAATCTACCAAAAATGCATTTTTGAATATTTATATCAATATATTTTTATTTTTTTTATTTATTTCAAAAAATCCTTGTTTACAAATAAAGGTACTTAATACTAGTTTAACAATAACATATAAGATAAATTACACATTTTTTTTTTGTTAAATTTGTGGACTATGCCACTCTACTAGGCTACGCCTGTCGCAGAGTGGCGTTATAGAACACAATTATAATATTTTTTTTGAATTCGTCAGTAATATTTATTTTCATAAGGTAGTAATTGTATATTTACAAAGTATCAATGTTAGTGAAAGTTGAGTGAGTAATAAGTCCAAGTGTAAATATGTGTAGAATAATTGTTTAATGTAAAAAGGGTTAAAGTTTTGTTTAAGATTATTTTTTATTTTCCTTAATTAATCATTTATTTATATAGGTATATATTTTTATTTTTAGACATTATTATGCAATTACAGTAAGTAAATTTTCAGTTGCTCTTCTACCTTTGGAGGTAAGCCAGTTGTTTACTAAAGCTTTTATTTTATTAATTGAGTATATTCTGATTTCCGGGAAGTCCGTTTTAAATATGTTAAATATTTTAGGCCCTATGTATGAGTAATTTTTCTGTCCATATGTTGTCTTAGTTTTTGGTATTTCGTCAAGGTTTCGTAATGCTTGTCTAGTATTATGTGAATGCGAGTTACTGGTTGCTGTTAGGTGGTTTGTGTTTTTGATGTAGAAGATGAGGGTAGACATAACGAACAGCAGTCTAACGTCCAGTACATTAAATTCTCTGAATAGTCTGTCTGATTGGTATGTGAATGGTTTCTTATTAATGACTCGGAGCAAGGTTTTTTGTGCCGTTATAGCTGGTTTTAATGTGGTTTTGTAAGTACCTCCCCAACTTGCACAGTTCAAAAATGACTGAGCAAGAGCATAAATAGATAGTTTTGAGTTGCTGTTTATTAAAAATATTACTTATGGATTTAAATAGATAAATGAGTTTTAGAAGTTTTCCCGATAATAGTTCAATGTGAAGTTTCCAGTTTAGGTGCCTGTCTATTGTGATTCCCAAGTATTCACACTATCTGCATTTTCCAAGGGGGTGCAACCACAGTTTTGGTGTTGGCAATCATGCATAGTCAATTTTAAATCGCTAGATGGCTGCCCTCTTTTATCTATGCTGAATGTCAAATACTTAGTTTTTTTGAGATTGACTGTATATAGAAAATTCTCTTCTCCACAATCCAAAATTTATAAAAAAAAAATGTTTTTTCCTTTTTTTATAGAAAAAACTGACAAAAGTGAAAAAGTACGCTCATTTTGTATGAAAAGTTAAACATCAAACAGCTCTTTTGTAAAATTGCTTTTTGTAGATATCTTAATTTACGGAGGGTCCTTCAATATGTAGGTTTCAAATTTTTCATTTAATATAGGAAGCCATATATTTTTGTTTTATATATTTTTTTTGACTTACAAAATTAGTTATTGTCTCTCTGTCCGTAGTTCCTGAATGGATCATGGGCGTTTGACTGGTCCTCGTTGCTCAATACTCCCCTGTCCCTCACAGCTGAAAGGGCGTGGACTCATATTTCCAGGAGACCAGAGTTTCTGCCCGATGCCACCCTCTCTTTGCCCGATGCTGCTATGATCGCTGCTATTTCAGCACACATCAAAGAGTTGATGTTGTTACCGTAATATAAATAGTCCAGGTGTACAAGAAAAACGTATTCAAGACTACTTTAAATAGTCTTTTGGCTTCTTAATAATAAATTTATAATTCTTTATTTTCTAAGGTCTCAAACATTTTGCCAAAGCACAAACACCATTTTAAAGTTGAAATTTAGATGGTATATCTGATGGCACACTGAACTACCTATATAGTATAAATGAATTCATAGTCAAATAGTAAACTTAGTACATTTTAAAAGATGGTAATGTTTTAAATAAAGGTAATTTATTTATAAACTGATCGGGTATATGTATGTCAGATCAGAAATTACCTTGCATATTATTCAGGATTAGGGATATTCACTTAACATCGATATATCAAATTTATTCGATGTTTTCCGTACGATATATCGGATTGATTCGATGTTTTAACAAATATTTATTGTATTCGATATATTTATTTATAGAAACATCTAGTATTTGCTTTTTTTATTTTTTTGTCGAATCTATTAAAAAACTAAATAATTTTAACACTGCATGATGACTTCAATTTTAAATAAGGTTCATTAAGATAGTGACATCTGTGAGTGACCAGCTTAATAACCTAATCTATCCTGACAGATCAATCGACCTTTCACTCTTAGGTATGGGTAAATGGAAAAAACATTTCGATATATATCGAATCGATATATTAAAAAAGTATCGAATATAATCCGTATATATCGAGAAAAATATATAGATATATCGATATTATTTTTTCCAAAAATATAACTAAAGTAAGGGGAAAAAAGTTCTTGGCGACTAAAAAAAAAATGGTCGCCAGGAAAAATATATCGATTTGGCGACTAAAAAGATTTATCGACGAAAAGATACTAATTTGATACTCGAAAAAAAAAATCGATATTTGACATGTCGCGAAAAAAAATATCGACGATAAATATCTATTTTTTAACCATCCCTATTCACTCTCAATGTACGCCTTCGGTCCAAATTGTGCAATATTCCTCAATCGGCACCGAAAGCGCGCACACAGAGTGAACCGAATTGAACGTATTTGTACCAATGGAATAATGTGACGTCATGAGTGACGTCATTAAGCCGTGCTAGAATGCGACCACTATAAATTGGCGTGCGAGGGAGGGCGTCTCTGTCGCGTAACAGAAGTTGCCAGGGTGTAAATTTATTACACAATACATAATGTAAAGAATGTGCGGCGACCGGTGTCATAGCCTTTAACAGAAATTTGGTCGGGCAGCACTAAAGAAACCAAGCAGTAATGGCGGCCGTTCTATATGTCAAACTGTCAGACGGTAATATCGGTCCATTATTTGCTTTTTCAGCTTCGCAATACTTTAATATTTCATTGGCAATTGTTCTTGCACCATCCCGGACTGTTTAGAATGTTTTGGACATATAATTCAGTGTATATTGGTATTCAAGATGTCACAGCTCCCGACCAAATATAAAATTGAACTGAATGACAGGGCGAGGGGTTACCGCCGGGTGCGGGCGGGGCGGCTTTTAGTTCCAAATTCGCCGCACGCCAATTTACGTTGGGCAAGCAATAACGGTGCACAGCACACGAAAATGAGTTATAGCTAGACCGCATTCAAAAGAATGTGCGCAAAAATATGTAGGTTGTTACGATGCTAAAAATGAACACAAAAGAAGTTTTTCTAGTAAGTAAGTAACCTTTTTTAAACTGAATTTTTTTATTTTATTTTGAGTATCATATTGATGTTTGAAATACGGGCTTGCCAGGCAACTTTTCCCCACATTCTTCTTACCGGATAAAGCTAGAGAATGGTCTTTGATTGCGGTCGACCTATAGTGCAGTGTGTGCGCAAATGTCAAACTCAAATTTGACGTTTATGTCTGTGAATTATTAGAGTAGACATTTGAGTTTTGAATTAGTAAAGACTCGTTATAGCAACTTTATTTACTACAATATCTTTCGTTTACTCTATTAATAATCCTAGAGTGCTGTGCTATTTTAGTGTATAAATAGTTTTTACATAACCTCTTCTTGGACTAGTAGAAGGCTAGTACTAAGTAAGGCTTTTTTTTTACTGTTTTGAAGTTTTGTGGAATGTAATAAAATATTTCTATCAATTTGTCGTTTTTATTTCACTTACAAATGTAGGTATAACTCATCTCACCACTATCTTAGTAGTAGGTACAATTCTATTTAAGTAAAACTCATAGAAAATCACTTAATTACACTACTAGTTTAGCTATGTTAATCTGGTCTCTGATTCTACATTCACACATACAAAATTAAGGACCACAAACTTTGCGCGTTTCACTGGAAAAAGGTAAACTTTTGTGGAAAGCATTCGAAAGTGAAAAAATATCGATGTTTTCTAGCGATATATCGATAAACATCGATGCTGGGATCCGATGTTTTACATCGAATATAAATATCGATATATTTTTTAAGCGGACACCCCTATTCAGGACACAATAATTAATAATGAAAATGTTTTTGTCAGGTGCATAATGCTATCAGAAGAAAAGAATTGATATTTAAAACATTTAAATTTGGATTTTGTGGTCCCGGTGGCGTAGAGATATATTATGTTAGTTTTTCTTTTATCGAGGTACGTATGTTAATACTGTTGAGTAACCAAAAAGGTTTTAATGAAAATCAAATACATTGCAGTCGAAATGTTTACCGATAATTGGAAAACCACGGTAATTCGTAATAATTTTTAGCCCTTTGCGCCATAAATCAATATATTTTATAGTTCACATAATTCAATTTTTTTTTGACGAAATTGAAAAAAAAAATCGATTTTTTCACAGGTGGGGGACAACAAATATGTCAATATCCGGTACTTTAGTAATATAAATGTCGCGATTTTGTATTAGCTTAAGAGGCCGTAGTACACGATTTGCGTGTTTGTTCTCGGGAGACTGAATTTAACGTAAACTTATTAAATCATTTTGCAAAACCCATAGCTAGACAAGCTTTTAATAAATTTTATTATAATAGATTCATTCATTCTTGAAGCATTTCCTTAAAAAAATATGAATAAATATATTGTTATAACTTCAAAAAAATTAAAACCCCGAAACACTATTTTAGTTTTCATGCAATAGAGTTATCTTTGGTAGACTTAATCTCGTAATATTTTCAAATAAAGACCATACATTTTGTTTACAAATTGGTTGTATAAAGTTTGAAAAAGAAATGGTGCTATTCAGACATTAATATTTTTCGAAAGATTGTTAAATATATGGTTTTCAAAAAGACAAAAATTTACGATCTATTTCCTATATTGCACTAGCCAAAAACCATCAAAACATTACATTTTTATATTAAACTATATATGTAAAATAAGAGAATTTCATCAACATTAATAAAAATATATTAAAAAAAATTATCTTAATCCACAAGGATAGTAAATAATTCAATAATAATACCAGTTAAAAGTGCTCTAAAATGTATCGTCAGACGTTCGCCGGACACCGGCCGATGAGCGTTGTAAGATTATTGTCCTCTGATTTAATATAATCAATATCATATATATATATATATATATATTACATATATATAATGATATATATATATATATATCTATATCTCGATATATATATATATATATATATATATCTCTATCTAATATCTTCGGTCCTTACATATGAAATTGGCGTTTTGCCGTACTGGCAATTTGATCTCAAATATCTTCTCTTTGGTTAGGAATTCCAAATCCAAATTTATACAGCTATTTACTCATGTATTTGTGTTTTGAAAATTATAATTCATTTGTTTTTTCCTCAATTGTTTTTTTCTTTGCGTCACTCAGTTTACAAAATGAAAAACTTGAAATATCGCGTTATTTACGAGTACGAGTTCCACCGTGGCACCAGTGCTGCAGAAACGGCTCGAAGGATTAATGATGTGTATGGCGACGGTGCCGCAAAAGAAAACACAGTGCGTTTTTGGTTCCAACGTTTTCGTTCTGGAAATTTCGACCTGCAGAACAAGCCCCGTGGACGGCCGGAGACCAAAGTTGATAATGAAGAATTGAAGGCTATTGTGGAAGCGGATCCATCGCAAACCACATCCGAGTTAGCTGCAGGCTGCGGTGTTAGTGATAAAACTGTTTTAATCCACTTGAAGCAAATTGGTAAGGTGAAAAAGCTTGAAAGGTGGGTACCTCACGAATTGAGTGAAGCAAATCAACAAACGCGCGTTGACTGCTGCGTTGCATTACTCAACCGGCACAATAATGAAGGGATTTTAAATCGAATCATTACCTGTGATGAAAAGTGGATCCTGTACGATAATCGGAAGCGCTCATCGCAATGGCTGAACCCTGCCGAACCAGCCAAACCATGCCCCAAGCGAAAATTGACTCCAAAAAAGTTACTTGTGAGCGTTTGTGGACTAGTGCTGGTGTCGTTCACTACAGCTTTCTTAAATCTGGCCAGACGATTACGGCAGATGTCTATTGTCAGCAACTGCAAACCATGATGGAAAAGCTAGCTGCTAAACAACCGAGGCTGGTTAATCGCTCTAGGCCACTGCTGCTTCATGATAACGCTAGACCACACACTGCACAACAGACGGCTACCAAATTAGAGGAGCTTCAATTGGAATGTCTAAGACATCCACCGTACTCTCCGGACCTTGCCCCAACAGATTACCATTTTTTTCGAAATTTGGATAACTTCTTGCAAAGGAAAAAATTCAACTCCGATGGGGCAGTCCAAACCGCCTTCAAAGATTTTATTGATTCCCGTCCGAATGGTTTTTTTAGTAAAGGGATCGATGAACTACCTATGAGATGGCAAAAGTGCATAGATAGCAATGGTACATACTTTGATTAAATAAATATATTATAATAAAAAAAAATCGGCTTTATGTTCCTCCCATACTAAACGCCAATTTCATATGTAAGGACCTAATATATAATAATAATAATAAATATTAAAGAATTACTACAGTGAACCGTGAAAACTGGTATTGTTTTAACTTGTCTTATTTTAATATTGTATTATATTATTATTATTTAAGAACGCTCAAGTAATGTAGCCGTAAAATATAATATAT